>OV651824.1:7704351-7961851 GCA_927349885.1 Psylliodes chrysocephalus | reverse complement strand
AAGCTTACCATTTCCATATCACGGAAGTGCGCTCTAAGTTTTTGTAAAGAGACACAACGAGTTGGTTTTATCTCATAGAACCATGTTTGTTAAATTATAATTTAAGTTAAGTGTTTATAGTTCTTCGGCAGTTTGCCATTATAATATGTAATCCATTTGTTTTGCCTGCATGGCACCATCGTTTTAAGCGTGAATAAATACGCATAGAGGAAGAGTTATTTTTTTTTTATGTTTCGTCCCACGAGTAAGTAATGGAGGCCTCAGCGAAGTTCTGGGTGGCCTTTAGAGGCGCACTAGTACGTTAGTGTCGGCCACCTCACCTAAATGGTAGTCTGTCTTTCTGAAAAGATCACAGGCCGCCAACAGAAAAGTTTAAGTGTAAGAAATAAATTAGAATTATTAGTTAGTGTCTAAATATAATATAAATTAAATAGTACGTCTGAAATAAATTGTAAATAGTGTGTTTTTAAATAAATTAGACTTTCGTCACAATACATATACCGAAAGTAAATAATATAATACGACTATAATTTACCTGATGGATTTTTTAATCCTGTTGAAAGTCCATCAAAAAATGCCCGTCTTGAGGAAGTGACAGAATTATCAACCCATATTTTTGATTTGGTATGTCCGGCATTCACCCAAGTCTCGCCTACAAAATAAATCTTTCTATTTTCATTCCTGTAGGATTTTATTTTTTGTAAATACTCTCTTCTCCATAGCACTATTTCATCCCTGTCTATAAGCAAGCTATTTCTTTCTCGTTTTAGATATTTGAAATTTAATGTTTTCAATAATCTATACAATGTAGTGCGTTTAAAACTTGGCAGGACCAGAGCGTCACTGATATCTTTAAGTACCTTATCAATAGTAGGGGGTTCGTTTATAAAAAAATATTGATGTACTATTCTTCTGATTGCATTTCTATCAAATCTACAATTTTTTTACGATTTTGGTTGGTTTTTGGCGCCGAAAATGTATGGTTAGTGATATTCTTTGATAATTTTGTAGATGCTGCGACCACACACTCTTGTTTTACTTGCCACTTTGTTTGCAAATTCATCTTTAAGTAATATTGGATTTTCTTGAGTCTTATGCTTATAAACGTTTAAAATCATTTCCTTTCTTTTTATGTCGAAATGAGACTTTTTCGACCTTTGCCTAGGAGGAGACAAATACATTTCTGTAGACTCATCAGCTGTATCCATGCTAGACATGTTTAAGTGTCCTGGATATTTTATTTAATATACCAAACAAGTATTTAAACAATACACAAAAAGTTTCGGGATATGCCCGAGGAACAAACACACTGTTATTTAATATAGGTACTTCGAAAGTATTTAAATAAAACACAATATTCAAACTACAAGGTTTCTGAGTATTCATTTGCATCAAAACAGTAAAGAGCAGCTCTAGCAGTTTATGGCCGTTAGACCAATAGCATTGCAGATTCCAGCAAGCCATGAGGCGATCACGGGCTGATCATTGTTTACATGCGCTGAATCTCGGATTGGAATAGACTTTAGTTTATTTTTTTTGTAATTTGTTCACAGCGAGATGTATATGGCAACAAGTTAAAAATAATTTAATTTATCCATGGTTTTTTTTTTTAAATGGGACACCTTGTACTTTATATTTGAATAACAATATCAAATTACTAAATAATATGGGACCAGTTATATTGAAAATCATTTAAATCTTTTTTTTACTCAAAGATACTTTCTAAAAAACTTTAAAATAAACAAAAAATCATTAGTGGGAAAAATATTTAAAATCGAAAAATTTTATTTAAAAAAAAATATTCTTCTGTCAATTGGTTATCTGACCCATTTTTTAAATTGCAATATTTTTTTAGGAACTATTAACAGAAACATCAATAAATACAACTCTTGCGTCGGCAATAGATACATTTTGTAGAGAAGGCCAAGCCCCGACAGCGTACTTATTACTTGGGACAGTCGCGAATTCTCTGGTTTTGCATCCATCTCAAGACTCTAACGTATTAAAATCTTTAAAATTGCTCGAAAAAAAATGTTTGGTACAATTTATTAATGCAGTTGTATCGGCTGAACACATCGATTTGGAGCTATTGTACAATTTATTTTTAGCTATGCCGCAGGACTACAAAAAATATCTTACCCATTTTTTGCAAACACATAGACAAAATTTTAGGAAACTAAAAGATTTGTCGGGGGTTGGTAAGTATTTTGTAGAATTTAGAATATTGAGATGAAATTTAGAGATAATTTTAAAAAAACAAAACAATGTAGATCTTAAAACTTTATAAAAAAAAAAATGTTTTTAATAAATATTATATTTTGAAAAGTTTTACCAAACTAACTAAAATGTAATATAAAATTAAAAAAAAAAAAACAATAAAACACGGTTTTTAAAATAACTTTCAATAAATTAGTGTAATTTTTAAAAATAAACTCACCTGTGGAAATTTAATATTTTAAAAATAATCAAATTGTCCAAAATCTGCTTGGTCGTATCCAATTTTCAACTAACTAACTAAATTTTAAAGAGAACTCTAAGTTTGTCGAAAAAAACTAAAAGAGATACTTTAGAAACACTTATTCTTCTTGTTCCTCTTAAATTTTTATCCATTTAAGCTAGTCAGAATTACAGACCTATTAGTATTCATTACTCCTAAACTTTTTAAAAAATTAATGGTCTGTGATCCTTCTTGGCACTGTAATAATTTAATAATCCATGAACAACATGGTTTTTCCAGAGGTAAATCAACAGTTACAAATTTGAAGGTTTATCAGCAGGATATTCTTTCTCAATTTGGTGTCAATCTGCAGATGGGTTCAATTTATTCTGACTTCTGTAAAGCCTTCGACCGTAGAGCTCGATTTTTTTGTGGTGAAGAGCACACTTCGTCATGCAGAAATCAATTTGAGTTTGTAGGCGTGGTCAGATAGATTTAAACGTGATTGAAGCCACCTGCCGCTCATCACCGCTCATACAAGTTGAATTCAGTAGCGTAGTGTTACTTATTTGTATTTGTTGCATTTATTTAGCTATTTTGAGTGTGGCATAGCTACGACGAAATGTGCTCTTCACAAAAAATCGAGCTCTATTATAAACCATTCATTATTATTACACAAACTTTGACTTCATGGCTTAAAAGCTATTTAACTCCATCCTTTGGAATTTCTAAAATTAACTGTTGACCTTGTGTTATTTAAATTGATTTCGGGTTTAACTAATTGCAGCAACATGCTTCAATTTATTCAGTTCCGTATTCCTCAAAGGTGTACGAGAAACAAAGATTTGTTTATTGTGTCCTTTCAAGCAACAAATTATGGCTATTTTAGTCCTTTTTCAAGAATGGTCAGAAAGACCAATGCGTTAGAAATCAATTTTTCTGTAAATCTATATTCTTTAAAAAAAAGTTATAAATATTTGTATTATTATAGTATGTAAATATTTCTGTATATTTCTTTTTCCTACGACCACTTAGGAAAGTGACACATATCACACTATATATAATCCTATGGAAAGTGGTCTATATCACACACGTATGAATAAGAATTTACTTTCCACCAGTGTGCGAATATGCTACTTTCCGCATCTATGTAATGTCCATGTTACAACTAAAATCGATATGATTGTAAAATTATTGAAATTGTTGTAAATTAGATCCTAGATATTTATCTTTAACAATTATTATTAAAATAATTTTAAAATAACTAAGTTATGTTTGCTTTTTATTCTGGTTAAAGCCGATTAGATCATTTAATTGACGCAAGGCCTATTAGCTCAGGTGGTAGAGTATCAAACTTTATCAACTTTGCCATTTGAGACCTGGCGAGCGACCGCGTTCAAATCCTTGCGGGGGCAGAATTTCTTTGTTTTTTTTTTTAGTTTTTTTTTGTTTAAAAAATATAAAAATTGAATAAATACGATTCACCGGCACACAAAAAAAAGTTGTCAGTAATTTTGACGGGACCGGTAATATCTTTATGTATTTCGACCCGCTGAATTCGAATCTGAGGTTCGTTTGACCCGTACACCGTCAAATTTTTCAGAAAACTTTAAAAAACTGCCGATTTTCGTCAGTTTTTTCGGTTTTTCAAAGATATACCGGTCCCGTCAAAAGTACTAACAACTTTTTTTTATTATTATTTGTTATTGTTTTTTTTTAATTAATTTTAATTATTATAATAACCTGGTTTTACATTTTTTGATGAAATTATTTTGTGGTCGTAGGAAAAATATTGTACATCACTTGTGTGAAAAGTGATTTTCCACACTCGCGTGATAGTCGCACTCGGCTTGTGCCTCGTGCGAAAATATTTCCCACTCGTGTGAAAAATGTCACTTTCCACACTCGTAATCTAATATACTATATTGCATTTTTTTTTCTATAAAGGGGTTTTCCCCTATAATAAATAAATAAAATAAAAACAAAAATTCTAGGTATTGCATTACTAGATTTTTTCAAAGACACCGAAGGAAGAGCAATTTTGATAGATACCGTCAAAAGTTGCAAATGGTGGGGCCAGTTAACCAGTATTCATTCTAAAATGATCTACAAGGAATTTTTTAAATCGGACCCCGACGCGAGATTAAAATTAGTAATAAATCTCGATGCAGTTGGATTTGAAGAAATCAATTCGTTTTGCAAAGACTTTAATTTAGATGTCGATGAATACAATCGAGAATATTTAAAAAGGTAAGAGAGGTTTTAATGTAGGAAATATTTATTATTGGAACAAATAAATTAATTTCTTGGACATCCCCGAATAAATGTTTTTAAATTAAGTTTGAGAAAATAAACTTTATACTTAATTACATTATGTTTTTAACGTAATCGTCATGCCTCTAATTTATTTGTTTTCTTGAAATTTATTTTAATTTCTGCTTTAATTTATATTACTATTATGTAATGTGTACTTAAGTATAAATTAATTAATAACATCTATTCTATACATATAACTTAACTAAGTACACTCGGTATTTAGTTTTTTAAAAAGATTTATTTAATTTAAAGTACAACTTATCATATCAAGAACAGATTCTAAACTGAATTATAATGAAAGGAAATACCCTACACCCGGTGGCATTACACCTAAGAAGGTGGAATGACACAACTTATCTAATATAACAGTCAGCAGTTCCAAGGTTCATCCACGAGGTTTCTGACTCTATAACTTATATTTATTTCTTTAATATTAAATTCTTTAGATTCTTTAGATTCTTTAGATTCTTTAGATTCTTTAGATTCTTTAGATTCTTTAGATTCTTTAGATTCTTTAGATTCTTTAGATTCTTTAGATTCTTTAGATTCTTTAGATTCTTTAGATTCTTTAGATTCTTTAGATTCTTTAGATTCTTTAGATTCTTTAGATTCTTTAGATTCTTTAGATTCTTTAGATTCTTTAGATTCTTTAGATTCTTTAGATTCTTTAGATTCTTTAGATTCTTTAGATTCTTTGGATTCTTTTGGATTCTTTTGATTCTTTTCTTTAGATTATTTAGATTCTATAGATTCTTTAGATTCTTTAGGTTCTTTAGATTCTTTAAATTTCATTTCTTTATTTTTCTTGCGTTTCATGTTTTGCGTTCCTTGTGTTTCTGTGTTTGTTTCTGTGTTTGTTTCTTTGTTTGTTTCTTTGTAATGTACTTTTT
Organism: Psylliodes chrysocephalus; assembly: GCA_927349885.1. NCBI lineage: Eukaryota > Metazoa > Arthropoda > Insecta > Coleoptera > Chrysomelidae > Psylliodes > Psylliodes chrysocephalus. Next base: position 7,956,208 of record OV651824.1, on the reverse strand, counting down.
TTTTATTGCTTTATTATTTCTTTATTATTTCCTTATTATTTTTATTATTTCTTTGTCTTATTTCTAAAGTATACTTATGAACTTAAATGTATTTAAATACGCTTAAATACACTAAAATACACTTAAGTACACTTAATAACAATTTTACATTTACAATACAAATTATTGAGAAATATTCACTGATTTTTTTTTTCAGTTCTCTACTAAATTTTACGCCACAATATAAAATTGAAAAGATGTGGGACAAAAAAGTACTCGTTGTAGAAAATAATGAAGACAGTCTTTACAAAAAATGTCAAAAAATTATTAGATCAATAAAAGATAAAGCAAGAGCATTTTTAGACATGGTAAACATATTAAAAGAGGTAATTGAATTGAAATTAAGTTATATTTACGGTATAAACCAGTGCCGGAGTTCGAATTGCAATCTAAATAAAAGTACAATTTTAATGAGCATAAATTAATTATAAAAAATATTAATATCACCAAAACAACTTATGTCAATTACAGGGTGCCGGAAACAGGAAGAAAATAAAAAATTAGTACATGAAAGTAAACATTTAAACAAAAAGTATCAAAATATGTGGTGCATAAGTTAAGCGATAATTCTTTACTACGTTGTTCGTTTTTTATGATTCTATTTTTGTTAGAAAGGGGGTACCTCAGGAGTGGTCTCATAGAAAGTTGGTCAAGATATAATAACGCGGTCTATGAGAAAATCATCAAACTTTTTTTTATGTATTTTCAGCTATAATTCTTTACCACTTTGTCCGATTTCTATAATTCTTTTTTTTTATTAGAGAGGGGATACATCAGGGGTAGTTCTGTATATAATTGGTCAGGATCTGATGATCTATGAGAAAATCAAAAATCTCATTTTTTAAAGGCATCTGCACGATTTAAAGTCAGTTTTTTAAAATTACTTTTTGATAACTACAATAACTACAGCGTACGCTACTGAACAAATAGATAGAATAAGCTTATTAATCTAATCAATTATTGCCTGGTACTGAAAGTTGTACCTTTTATTTCGACTCTAGGTAATATGTAACAAATTTTTATAAACGTTTAGGTGAATTTCTATTATTACGAAGTCTTTTTGACCATCTACAAGCTCTTAGAAGATAATACCCAAACAACCTACTCCGAGGATAAAAAGATGATGGTATTTTTGAAAGAATATACTAGATTCGGAAGGCCCAGTCAAAGAGAGAAAGAAGCGTGGTACACAACGTTTCCAGATACGCAAATTTTGGATCCACTTTCCGAATTTCGCGTACCCTTCATACCTTTATTGTTTTCTTCGGAAATTTGGAGCATTTTAAGACCCGAAGTCAGTTTGACTTCTTACAAGTTGTGGTTTAATGCTACATATATATTGAGTAATAATTTGAAAGTAGATGATATATGCGTGTATGCTGTAAAAAATGTGGTAAGTCAACAAATATTGTAGTATTTGAATAGGAAAGGTTGAAAATGAAATAATAATAGTTATTATTAAGAACAATCTTCTAAATTCATGACATTTATATATTTAAAACTGTTTATTATTTTAATTTATATATACACACTTATACACCAATTTATTTGTACTTAATACTAATTTATATAGACATTTACTTAAATTCTAATTTATGTGGACATTTACTAGCTATTGAAATTAGAAATTTTCAAGGTGTTCGATTTGCTCTTAAAGAAAATATTAAAATATACATGGTTTTGTAGTTTAAAAAAGTCTGTAGGTAGGCAGAATAAACATATATAGTTTAACGCAAATTCTAAAAAAAAAAGTTCAATATTAAGTCCAAATCAAAGTGAATGAAAGTTTGAATTGTGATTGACAGCTGGCTCTTTAGGAAATGCATTGATGTGTAATAGTGTAGTATTTTAAATTAATTCTGTAATATGTTGGCCAAGATCGCAATTTTTTGGATTCGATATCAACAAAATCAGTCGTGAGTTAAATTCTTTTTTTTTTTTAGGTTTCCAGTGGTATTTTAGGAACCTATGTACCCAACGATTGGAAGCTTTATTCCGAATTCGATGATCTTCTTCATAAGGTTGATGAATGCGTTCATAATATAAAGAATTTGGAAAGTGCAACCTCGGTCGTTTACGAATTGATGAACAATATACCAAATGGTAATTATAAAAATTATCGAATATTTAAACTTTAAATTTATTTTCTATACCTATCACATATTTTATTTCTCTAAAGATTTTATTGGTAATTCTTTTAATATTTCACCTGTGAAGTGCTTCGAATTAATACATTCTTGGATTTCCTTAGCTACGTCTTTATGTGGAGTTTTTATTACTTTTTTGTTCTCTTTAATAAATTGAGTCTAGGAATTTTTTTTTTATTTTTTCTTCTAAACTAAATGTCGCACATACTTTTAAAGGTGATTTTTGTCTTTTTTAGACGATTTTAAGATATACCTGACATAAAAAAATTTATAAATAATGGTCCGATCAGAAAAAAACATTTTTTTTTATAATTTACACAAAAGCAAGGGTATGGGAAAAAGATCATAGATACCATAACTTTTGGAATATTTCGGGGAGTCCTTCATAAGGTTGAAAGTCCAAAAAATATTTTTATACGAAGTGGATAGGTTTTTTTTTTAACATAGAATATATTTTGAAACCGAGAAATATTTTTGACCATTTTTTCCAAGTTTTTTTTTTCTTCTATCTAGACTAAAGGTCGCACATACTTTTAAAGGTGATTTTCGATTTTTTAAGATATCCCTGACAAAAAAATTATAAATAATCGACCGATAGGAAAAAAAATCAATTTTTTTTAATTTTACCTGGAAACAAGGGGTTGAGAAAAAGATCATAGAAACAATAACTCTTGAAATGTCCAAGAAATATTTCGTGGGGTCCTTCATAAAGGTTGAAAATTAAAAAAAGTTATTTAACGTATTAAAGGTCGCACATGCATTTAAAGGGGATTTTCGGTTTTTTACGAGGCGTATTCGGAAATGAAGTACCGTTTTGTGGAAAAAGATATAGTAATAGTATATTACGTAACAAGAGTTGTAAGAAACCCATTACGCACGAAGTGAAAAAGTTTACGAAAACTCGTGTAACGTACTATACTTTTTCTACCCCCACTTATTTTCTTCTATTAAATAAAGGACATATGCTACTGTCGCCAATCTATAAATTTTCGATAGGTAATTTCGTACCTTTTATGGATTTTAGTATGTGTGAGAGCTTGAGCTTTTTCTAAAATCTCCGATGGAGTGCTCATAATTTCATCATTTTCACTACTAACAGATATATTCGTAGGTAAAGTTGAGAAAATATTCGAATACAATAATATTTTGTTACAAAAATTGACAATATAAATGACAAGACGTTTATTTCCATAGCATGCTAAGAAAACGTGACTTATTTTTTGAAAAATTGTATAATTTGTTGCCGACATTTAGGGTCATCACTTTTTTAATCCAAAATGTATCTCGCTAATAATAAAAGTTTTTATGTTTTTCAATTGACTACATTTATGTAAATAGACCAAATAGATACGTAGACGTAGATAAAAATTTAATTGCAATTTGATTAAACTAAGAAAATGTCATTTACAAGGAATTTGACAGTGCGATTTTTAACGTTTAATGACATGGGCGTAGAAAAACATTTTTTTTTAATTTATTGTCACAATAAAAGAATATTTAAACTACTTTCCCACATAGTTTCGGCACTTGTAGCGGTCGATCAACTTATCTAGTCCTACCTCATAAAACAATGCCGCGAGGAGCGATGTGAACCATTGCTGCACACCGAGTTTCACTTCGTCGTCACTTTGGAAAAGTTTCTCGCCAAGATCCCGCTTTAATTGTAAGAAGAAGGGATAGTCCGATGGCGCCAGGTCAGGGCTGTAAGGCGGGTGATCGAACTGCTTCCATCCAAACTGCTGAATAAGAGTTTGTGTATCACTTAGCGTTTGGCCGAGCATTATCCTGAAGCAGAACAATTCCTCTGCTGAGCTTCCCTCTCCTTTTGTTCTGTATCGCACATCGATGATTTTTCAAAGTCTGAGTGTATGTGGCTGCATTGATGGTTTCATTTTTTGAGGGAAATTCAACCAACAGTACACCTTTTCGGTCACAAAACACCGCGAGATAGCAGACGATCAAGGACGACTAGCTAGCATGCGCGGAATGCCGATCGCCGCGCAGCAGCGGCGGGAATGCGAAACGGTACTTAATTTCTGGATACACTTTGTAATACCTCGGCGTTACTTTGTAATAAAATGTTAATTTTAAAATATTTATAAGAAATTTTGACTAGCTCATAGAAATTTAACACCAAACATTACTTACCTCTAGTAAAATTTAAAAGAAATGAACACATTGATCATATAGTTTTCTCAGTCGTGAATTCGGCTTTTCTAATAGACACCTTTGGGGATAATAGTTTTCTGGGAGAGATGGGCGCCAATATTTCTCTTTTTTTATTTTTAAAAAGCTAGTGAGAATTATAAACTTTAGCTTTATCAAAACGAAATTAATTAAAACTTATATAAAATTTAGGTAAAAGAGAATTGTTGTAACCTTTAAAAAAAATAAGATTCAACATATATATTTATAAAAATGAATTGGTTTATTCAGTAAAAAGTGAAAATTTTAAGAAACAAGTAAATATTAAATTTAAGCTGATAAATTTAACTTTTATTATATCTCCAATAATAAAATTAGCCACTATCTAGTTACCACTATATGGTTTTGGGTGGCAACTTCCTTAGGATGCAGTCTACTCGGGAACGAACACCAAATATCGTTTTTTCTATAATTCTGCTTTCAGGAAACTGCTTCAATGTCCAAAATGGAAGATATATACTTTGGAGCCCAGGTATAAATACTAACTCTAGTTTCTTGTTCTAGATCTGGCTTTTAGCTGCTTCTATTCGTTTTCTAAACAAAAAATAGATTCTGTTTTTCACGTGGCTCTTAAATTAAATCAAGATACAATAGAAACTAATTACTATAAACACTGTGCAATTCCAGCAACCAAAATAAAATATAAAAACATATTTAAAAAATTTAACTTTACTTTAAAAAAAAAAACTTATAACTAACAACAGGTTGAAATATAATTTTTATCGAGATATTTTTACAACGACATTATACTTATTTAACTTACCACTTGTACAGCCAAACACTAGGAGATAATATCGGGAAAGGAAATTTCAAGATCTAATGGCGAAATCGTTTGCTTTACTGAACTCCCACTTGACGTAATTTTCCTTTCTTAAGAATATTGCGTGCGGCGATAATTGAATTTAAATTAATCGAATACTATACAGGATGTCACACAATTAAAATAACATTTTTAACTGTAATTTTAAAATGTTACAACTTGGTATATAAATAAACCACAATCAGATTTTTTTTTATTTCACTCGAAAGCAAGGGTTGGGGAAAAGATCATATCCACAACTTTTGAAATTTTCAAGATGTCAGCTTTTTGTTCATTTGATCTTGCCCAGTTTCAGTTTTCTTCTTTTATTGGTGACATGTAGACTATTGGACGTTTAAGCTTCCTAATAGCTTTCCACAGAGTATTTTTATCATTAGTCAATTTTCTGAGATATGTGTATCGATTAATTTTTAATAATGATTAATTAATTTAATTGTGTTAGTCAGTTTAGAACTACCTTATCTTCAGGAAATCTGATGATTTGCCTTTTTTCTTGCATTTCTTTTTTTATTTATTAGATCTTTAATTTTTCTCTAGGATATGTATAGATGGTTTTTCTTATAATTTCTGATGTTCCATATTGTAAAAATGATTTTATTATTTATTGTATTAATATTTTTTTTACAATTTTTTAATTAACATTGTTGACGAATAAATTATTTTCTTACAGGAGCAGATAAAGTGAAAGCAGCAGAATTGAGTTTGAAATATGCGGTTCAATACAGAGGACAGAATATGCATAACTCCGAAGTGGAAAAGACCTTCAAAAAATTTACAAACAATTTTTACAGTTTATCAGTTAGACACGTTTTGCATAGATACAATTTGAACAAAGAAATCTATTTGAAATTGGTTACGCAGCCCGAGATTCTGATCGAAAACCTTTATACGGATGAAAGGGTTTCCAAGCAGACCGTTTTTGTGAGTTTGGATTATTCAGGTAAATAATATTTTTTTGAACTGTTTTTGGTAAACAATTGATTTTAGATCATGTTATTGAATTGTATATTTTCGGTCCCATATTGATTAAATATACATTTGTTGGTTCTTCATTTATTTGTAGATATCAACGATGCAGTAGATGCCATATCGGAGCTTTTCGGCTTAGATGTCGGGAATATAAGATTCAGTTTATTAAAACGTTGGTTAAGCAGTCCGAATGATTTCGATATGACACTAACGTTATCTCCCTTCAAGAATAATTCGTTCAACCGCGTTGAGGACGATGATAATTTAAAAAGGGCTATTTATATATGCAACAGTAGAAATCAACAGCATTTGGAAACGTATCTGTTAGAAGTGGTACTAACTGAGGACGATTTAGATGTCAGAGGCAGAAATATGGTTTTCAAAGCGAACGCTGCTAAGTGTTTTTGTGCTATTACAGACGAAGCGAGAATAATTGAAGTTACGAAGTTATCTTACGGGGAGTTTCTGTAAGTTCAGTATTTTAGTTGTGTGAAATTGAACCGTTACCGACTCTACTTCTAGCATAGCAAAGATAAATCTGGCAACGCGGCAATCGAGTCCCTTTCACTCATTTTTAAAGCATAACGTATTGTTTTGCCAGCTATTTTTTTTAAATAGAAATAGAATTTATTCATCTTCGAGAATTATACACTATACAGAGACACTAGGTACATAATGTAAAATCCTATCAGACTAGTCAAAAAAGTGTTAAGTAAAATACATTAAAAAATAAAATATATATAATAGACAATTAATGTTAAGATGATTCGTTTAAACGTTCAAAAAATCTATATTATAAAATACATTATTTACAATAAAATCATTAAGATGTTTTCTTACATCATTACGACTAATTTGATGATAACCTGTAGTATCTTCTAATATGTTACTGAACTTATTGTAACACTTAGTCCCAATATATTTTGGTGAATGTTGCCTTATTTGTAGTCGTGAAAAAGATTGATGGACGTTAAATTTTAATCTAGTATTATATGAGTGCAGGTCTTTATTTTCTTAAATATATGATCATTATCTTTTATGTATAAAGTCAGTTGAAAAATAAAAAGGGAAGGTAGTGTTAAAATTTGCGTTTTCTTGAAAATTTCTTTACATGATGTTGTTGGTGTCACCTTATACATGACTCTTAGAACCTTCTTTTGAGATACAAAAGCTCTTTCAAAGTATGGTGAAGAACCCCAAAATATTAACCCATATTGTAGAGTTGAATGAACCAAACCAAAATAGCATAGTTTTAAAGTATCAAAAGATAGTGTCTCCCTTACTTAATTTTGAAGTTACCATTTTTTTATGAGTTTCCCAATTTAATTTGGGATCATCTAATATTATTCTTAAAAATTTTATGCTTTGAATAGTTTTTCCGTCAACGTGCAAGTAGGGTTCGTAATCTGGTAATATGTTTTTGGGTAGAAATCGCATGAAGTTTGTTTTTCTTATCTTATCTTTACAATACTGGTTAAACTCATGAGATGCCTCGTTGCTACTTTGAGTGACCTGTTCAATTTGATCATCCGCCTTTACAATATTGATATCATCGGCATATTGAACTATTTGTTGAGAGCTTAAACAAAAATTACTTATATCACTTATAAAAACTATAAAAAGAAGTGGGCCCAAAATTGAACCTTGGGGAACTCCTATTGTACATGGAAGAGGATCAGATTTTAGACTATTTGTTATAATTACTTGAGTTCGATTTATTTAGTAAGACCATTGTATTTAGATCAACTAGTAAAACAATACCAATGCAAATTATCTTGGAGGACAATGGACAGTATCAATAGATGGCAGCAAGCTCCGTGGTGTCCAAGTCATGTCTTTGATAATTTTGTCGTCTTCGAAACGAACGTAATTTCTCTATTTACTAATAGATGGACCCATAATCGATTCAGAATATTTGTTTTAAAAATGGAATATACGAGTTTAATTATGCTTGTTGAACATTTATTTACGATTTATTATCATTTTAGAGAATATAAACAATAGTAATTTACATTTAGAACTCTACCCATATGAATTTAAAAATTAAGAAAATTTTATGTATATAGAATTCTGTACTCAATGATCGAGGAAGTGCTAGCGTTCGGGCTATTTTGATGAATTTCTAACAGATGTCGCGACAAAATTGCCTCCAATGAAACGTCCATAAGGTTGTTCTACTATCTTCTCTAAATACAATGGTAAGACCATAGATATATAACCAAGACAGATAGGATTATTTACAAAAATTTTGAAGAATGAACGGTGGTGTCCGCGGTAGAAACTCAATAATCGGATTGAACATTGATGCCAAGTTTACGTGCTTTTAACTATAGATATATATAACCAATACAGATTACACAATTTCTGAAGTCAACGCGGATGATCCTCGACAGAAATGCAATATTTGGATAAAATTAAAATATAGATGCCAAGTTTGCGATGTTTTTAACTGTAGAAATGTAATTACGTTTGCTTGTAATACTGTTAAGTCTTTAAATTGTCCAAAAAAAAATAACGTCTGACAACAGCGGAACTATTGTAGACCATAATTGTATTAGGGTCGTATTTTGTTTCATTCATAAAATTCCTTCGATACAGTACTAGTCCAGGAGCTAGTGAATTTTTTAAGTACTTGTTTTCCCGGTCCGTGTATATTTAAATAATCTTTTCCCAGTGAACTGTGTATTTAAAATGGAACGCCAATCTATTAACAAAAGTAAACCAGATTGAATTCGCGCATTACGTCACATTGATACAAGTGAGATTGTGTACAAAGTGCCTTTGCAGGTCTATTTTGCCCATTTCATGTATTTGTTTTTAAATCATGTTAAATTACTATTTTTGAAACTCAACAAGAAGAAAATCAAATTAACTCTTCCGTTGTGTATATATATAAGATAAATTAACTTTAGTTTTATTAGTAAAGTATTAACACTAAAATTTTCCATAAAAACGACCCCATCTCAAGCAACTTATTTTCACTGATAGAGAAATACGTTTTTTACATTTTTAATGTAATTTACAGAAAATAACTAGGTATGTATTTGTTCTTAAATAATTTGACAATTTATGAAAAAAGGGAGTAAAAGTGGAATTACCAGTGGCCAGTAGGTCAGTCAGTACAATGTATCATATATTTCTATTATAACATAACTAAAATACTTACATCTTTTAATCATAATGGCACAAGTTAAAAACCGTTTTAATATATGCATTAGAATGAAGTAATAATAACTTAAAGAGACGAGGTCTTAAAGTAATAGCTGGTACAGCATGTTTTTTAAACCTTTCCTAGTTCCTGCTAGAATGAAATCACTTTATATGAAATGTGCTCTAAAAACGGCATATATAGCAGTCAGTGTTTCAGTCTTAGGTTCTCTTCCTAAAGCCCTCATTCAAGCTGCATACCTATTGAAAAATAATTTAAAAAAACATATTATGTAACTATATAGTTTTCGGTTCTAGGTGCCCCAAAAGAGGACACTTAGCCGATAATTTGGCTCAGATAGCTAAAAATCAACAGTCACACTTCGAACCAGGACGTATTGCTATCCTTTTAAGTAAAAAATAACTAAAAATAACTTACCTGAAAAATGAAAGCGTCTAACTTTACACCAAAAAAAAACATACACTTTTTCCCATTGTTGCAAGCACCCGATGATGATTAGGTAAATATCAACTAGAAGCATGTACTTAATGGTTATAAAGCTTATTTTAACACAAAAAGAATAAAGCACTAGTCGAAAAGCAACAATCAAATATAAATAGACCACATTAAAATTCAAATTAAAAACTATAACTATAAAAGACAAATACTCTAAAAGCGCAAAAGATCAGAACCAAATAAAATTAATAACCATAATAACCTAACAATCACACTAAAATTGCAAAAAATATTACTGTAAAATTATGAGATTACATCAATAATGCATATGCGTCGGAGTATCACAAATGTCAAAAGTACAGTGTTTCCATGAAAATTTAGCTGTTTTTAGCAGTATTATAGGACCATTTCTACCACGCGTATCCAACGATATTGGCGTTCCACAGTTCACTGTATTTTCCTCACACCTCTAGTATAAATGATTTGACATAACGAAACTAACAATAATTATACCTAATGTAGAGTAATAAGTGTTTTGTGAATTCTAAATAAAACAATTATTATATAAAAGTGTAAAAGGAAATGTAATTTACTTTCCTATTTTCTTCTGTAATATCTTCAATTATTATGTTTAATTTCTATAAATAAACCAACTGGTTAGGTGAAACATTGTGATATATAATTTTATTTATGTGTCCTATGCGTACACTTTAATATACAAAACACCTTTAAACATTCTTTAAATAATTGTGGTCGTAGAAATAATTGTGTACATAACTCGTTTGAAAGTGTATTTTATGCACTTGCCAAATATATTATCCATACTCACAGATTAATCAGACTATTTTTTTACTTAACTTCAGTACATCTCTTACTACTAAAACTATTTTTATCAATGGAAAAAAAGGGCCGTGTTCTCGTATGTTTTGACGCATTTTCGGCCTCAGCCCATTGGATCCTCCCTCTAAATATATATGAATTTTGCTTAGAATTGCTAATCCTACAATTCTCTATCCGTGCTTGCTGACTGGGAAAATAAATACCGAAAATCGTCGCTGTCTCCTGGACTATAGAGTAGATGATGATGAGGACTTCACAACAAATACACTTTTATGAATGGCTAGTTGGGGATGTGGGTAAGACTGTATCCTTTCATAACGTTTCCCTCGTATTCCTAACCCATTCATCTTCAATAATAAAAGATTAGGATCCACCATATCAAATGCACGCCTAAGGTCATAGGAGAGTCCCAAAATATGTTTTTTATCATTGAGTGCTTGATATATAAACTCTAGGCAAGCTGCAATTGCAGTAGATGTTGACTTATTTTTTCTAAATCCATTTTGAGTATCTGGCAATATATTAAAACTTTCAAGGTAATTAGTGAGTCTAATAAAGTATGCTGACTCAAATATTTTAGTTATTTGACTAGATATACAGAGATTAAACGATAATTTTCTATATTAGATGCAGATCCCTTATTTTTATGAACAGGAATTCCTGTAGATTCCTTCATATTTGGGAATAATCCCGAAACAAAGGATTCAATAATCAAATGTGAAATGTCAAATGGGTTCAGCAATACAAAATGAGCAACCGGCAACCGATAACAGAATTTTACCATTTATTTCGTCAATACCTTCAGTGGGTTTAGAAGTAGTTTTTTTGATTATAGTGATGATTTCACTAGGAGTTGTTGGAAAAAGAAAAAAACTTTTATGATGTTTATCAATACTCATAGTATAGTTAGGTATAATAGTATTTTTATTTACACTAATAAAATAGTCATTGATATAGTTTACTTTTTTTAAGGGTGTTAATTTGTCATCATTTGTAGGTTTAATAGGATTCAGTAAGTTTTTTTCTTTTTCTCCTACTCGTTTATTATATTCCAGGATTCTTTCATTATGTTATTACTTTTTAAAATACGATCATTATTTTTTTCTTCTTAAATATTGTTTTGTTATTTTTTGATACTCTTTTTTTAAATTATTGTAACGTTCTGTATAATATGTAGAATTTATTTCTTTCTTTAACCTGTTCATTTACATAATAGATTATGTAACTCTTTAATATGAGGTGGAAACTGATTTTTTAATTTTTGTTTTTTTATCCTTTCTTTGTTTTCGTAAATACAATATTGTAGTGGTATAGGAATGATTCATAAAAGATATAAAATGTATCATTAAAATTAGTAAATGTGTATACTTCACGCCAATTTTCAACTGATAAAATATATATAAAAGTTATTGCTTTGGGATCACTTAAATCTCGTTTATATCTGTATTTAAATTCGTTATTTTCAAAATTTGGTAGTTTAATCGAACATAAGTAGTTATGATCAGACAAAAAAGTATCATATACACCCACCTTATCTACATCAAAATTGGTCAAAAAATTATCTAAACAAGTTGAGGTTGTACTTGTTGTTCTCGTTGCAACATTTATATGATGTTTAATATTAAATTCCTTCAGTAAGTCAATTAAAACAGTTTTTTGATTACCTTCAATAAAGAAATATACGTTAATATCACCACAGATAAAATAGTGATTGTCGTTATGATAAATATTATGAATTAATAGCTCTATCTGATTTATAAAAGTGCTAAACTTAGTACAAGGTGGCTTATACACAGTAATAATAAATAAAAAAAGTTTAGAATCGATCTTTATTTTTCCACCACATACTTCAATGTAAATTAATTGATTCAAAATTTGCAGCTATACTTGTTTTCATAAATATACTAGCACCACCTTTTTCTTTATTTATCCCTGAAAAATATGATACTAGCTTAAAATCGTCAATTGAGGTAGCTTGTAAATTGTTAGAATCAAGCCAATGTTCAGTAACACACAGAATACTTACATTTTGTTTTTGTAAAATTAAATTTAGATGAAAGCATTTATTGGCAAAACCTCCTAGTTTAGGAGCCCACTGCAAAATGTTGGGTCGATCACTAGTATGGCTAAATTTTCATGAAAACGTCGGGTAATAAATATATTGTACAATAGTAATCCGTCGTTTGCGTTTTACGTTATAAAAAATTATTAACAATTGAAAATATGTGCCACCCTCCACCCATCGCTTTTTTGCCAAATTTTCTGCTTAATCGATAGATAGCAGTTAAATATAATTTTCTATACCCGGCTGCCGACCATCATCCTTTGCGTTAAGGGTGGCTGATGGGGCCGAAAAGTACTATATCGATGTTGCTTTTATACACTTATCGCTTTTATAGTTAAACAAAATACCGTTGGAAAAGTCGCAAAATTTCCAACAAAAAAATACCCGGCTGCTGCGCGAAAGCGTTTGCATAACTTAGGCTGTCGCGATTTTGTGCTCTCGCAAGATTCGATCATGTATGAAATCAGCGCTTTAGATAAATTACGTATACGCTTTAGCAACATGCGAGATATTTGCTATTCTCGACATTCGGTTTAAAAGCTTGTACGTTTCTAAAACGGGTATTTTACAGCCAGCGGATTTTTCATACGTTTTTGATAAAACGTGCATGTTTTCAAGGATTTAGCTAATGACACTTTTAGGATGAATAATAATAATATTGATTGATTTTAACAAATTACAGGTAAACTATTTTTTATTAATATCTATGAAAGTATCTAATTTTTTACAAATATGGTTTGTAGTACTAAAAAAGTCTAATAACTGAGAATTTCTTTCAATTTTTATTAATTATTCAATTAGAAAACTTGGAAGATAAAAATCCTTAAAGATTCAGACACGCAGAGGCAGAATTCATTTTTTGAATTTAAGGAATATTTTTTTATATCTTACCGTGCAAGAATTTAATTATTAGGTAATTCATGTCTGTTTTATTTACAGAAATTAATTTGCTTGCGGTTTCTTGCAAGTGGTAGTTCAAAGCTCTTTTGTATCACACGTTGTGATCAGAAATTTTAAAAATTTGGGCACAAAATAATAAAAAACTAAATGAGATAAGTTAAGTTATTATTTAAATTAATTTTGTACTTTAAAAACTAGGTTTTTTATGACGTACGATTTTCCTAGAATTTTAGGTTGTATTAACTGCACCCGTATAACTATTTTTCCGCAAAAAAAAGCGATTCAGGTTTTCCTGAACATTTATTTATTATGTGATTAGAAAAATCATCATTCGATAAATTTACAAATGGTTTGTTGTAATTAAATTACATATGCTGCGTTTGAATATCTACATCGGATGCATCTGAAATGTGAATTTTTATCACGTGATAGTGGATTAAATTTAAACGTAGATGTAATAAACAAACGATCTAGACCTTATTGGTCACGTGACAAAATGACAATGATAAGTTAGAAGTTTATATTTTTTAAATTTGACTTTTGAAACTAAAAATCAACCTATATTTGAAATCTAAACAAAAATTAAACACACTAATCACTTTTATATTCACGCTATAATAAAAAAAGGATAAATTAATCTTGTCTTCACAGAACACCTACTTTCTGGCATGGAACGAACATCTCATCACATCTCATTTCAAATCGAGATATAAAAAAATGTAATCTGGACAGCTACATCTGGGATAAACAAACGCAGATGTAGATGTAGTAGATGTTTCCGATGTGGATAAACAAACGCTCGAGATGTTAAAAATGTATCGGATGTGGTTATTCAAACCCGGCAATAATCCTAATTTTTTTATGGCCTGCACATTACTTGAATTCAACAATAGAGACATTTTACGGTAAAGCCAGACATATTATTTGCTTGTTAAAAACGTACACGTTTTAAAAAACAAATGCTCATCGAACGCCAGTCAGGGATATAGATTTTAAAAACTACTCGCTTCTCAACCACACACTTTCGAAAACGGTTCGTTTTTTAGGGATTGTCGAGGATAGCCGCCCTTGGTTTTTTGTATGCAAAAATGACGGTAACTTCTTGAAATGCAGCGACGAAACTTAAAAAAAAGACCAATGTACTAGAATTTCGCAAAGAAAAAAATTTAAATACGGAAATTTGTTGTTGCTAAACCAATATGACGCCTAATATCATTCGAAATGTTTAAAGAAAATAACAACTTTGAACCCAAAATACCGAGATGAACTTAAACTTGAAAATATTAATTTGCAAACAACTGTACGTATTGACTTTTTATGTGATTATAAATCTATCTACTGCATTAAATGCAGATTAAATTTAACAAATAAAAATTAAGTGGTTGTGGAATTGCCCGTAAGAAAATAATTGTATTTCGAAAGAAACGCGAACGAAATTATCGAGCAATATATGACAGCGGTGTCCATTCCGATATCAATTACTCAGAAAGCGATTATTCTGAGGAATTTAGTGTATATTCTTAAACTTATTTTTTCACATTTTGTTAACTTTAACGATGTATAATTTTATAAATTGCAAAAAACAAAACAAAATTAAGACTTCTCTATTCATTTACCTCTCTTGAACATTAAGTACTTTCTCTGCTTTAGGGACGTTTTAAGCATAACTAAAAATAAAAACAATAAAAAACAACACATAAACTATATATTTATAAAAACAACAGAACAACAAATATTCAAAGAATACATGAAAGCGAGACGCTCTAGCTTTAATTGTAAACTCGCGTGTTCTAATCAGGGACAATAACAGATGTCAAATAAACGTCAGCTGTGCGCACACTCCCAAACTCCTTATCTAAAGCGCGGATTTCATATGTGATCGAATCTTGCGCGCGCACAATATCGCTGCAGCCTAAGTTATGCAAACGCTTTCGAGCGGCAGCCGGGTATTTTCGTGTTGGAAATTTTGCGACTTTTCCAACGGTATTTAGTTTGACTATAAAAGCGATGAGTGTATAAAAGCAACATCGATATAGTACTTTTCAGCCCCATCAGCCAGCCACCCTTAACGTAAAGGATGATGGTCGGCAGCCGGGTATAGAAAATTATATTTAATTACTATCTATCGATTGAGTAGAAAATTTGGCAGAAAAGCGATGAGTGGAGGGTGGCACATATTTTCAATTGTTAATAATTTTTTATAACGTAAAACGCAAACGATATTGGGGCGGCTGCCAACGGATTACTATTGTACAATATATTACCCGACGTTTTCATGAAAATTTAGCCATACTAGTGATCGAGCCAACATTTTGCAGTGGGCTCCTAAACTATCGCTGTATATTTAACTGTTGGGAACTGCAAAATAGTAATTAATTATTTTCTCTCAAAAATTGGTTTTCCATAGTAGTCCTTGAGATCCCTATTTTATCAGGTTTGAAGTAGAGGCTAGGTTTGAAAAATTTTCTTCACTCTTATGCGATCTCTGGTTTTGTGAATCTTTAAGAAATCGCTGACCTTGTTTAAAGTTGAATCGGGAATAAATTATATTTTTCGGCCAAAAATCTGATTTATATACTTGCTCCTGAAAATAAGGATCTATTCCCACTAGAAAAGCTTGATTATTCTGTCTTACAAAATATGTGTCTAGTTTCTTCACATAAATGTCTTCTGCGTTTGTGCGTTTATGAATGTATTTCTTAACATTCTCTTCATTTACAGTGTCTGATACTCTAGATACAAAGAGCCAAATTTTTTTGTTTGATTTTTCCCTTCCTTTAAATTCATCACCTTCTCCACTTCCCATAATTGTTTTGTTTTTATCCTTTGCCGTCTTGTTACTGTGATATAATCATTCTCATGACTCCCCTCATCATTGGTATCATCTGCAAGATTATTTAATTAGTTTTTTGTAGGTTTTGAATTTTCATTAGTTCTAATGCAACTTGTGTACTTTGGAGGAATGAGTCATCCTGTACAGGGGCATTCCTATAATCGCTTGAATTTTTGTTTGGTATTAAATGTTTGTTTTAATTTTTCTATAAAAACTGGTCTTTTATTATCACTAATTTAGGATTTATTTCGTTATATTGTGTTTGCAGATCAGAATATTTCGTTTCTTCATTTTTAAGTTCAACTTTTAAGATTTCTATTTTTTCACTGATTAATAATTGGTTTGCTAGTTTTTGTTCTTCTACTAGTAATTTTAAAAAGTTGTAAGCATTAATGCAAAATACCTTTACTTTTTTCTTGATCCAAAGTCTTAAATTTTTCACTAACTTTTGGTTTACAGCATCTTATGATAGCATTTACTCTTTGTGCACACGATGGATGATATTTCAAGTCACATATTTTACATTTTACACTAGCAGTTACTGATTTTTTACAATAATTACATTCATTAGTATTTTGCGCGTGCGGTTCAGTTGGCGCCAAATTAAAACATGTATTAACGTAGAGTCAAAAGTTTGTGAATTTTTCTTTGTGATAAACTATATAATCTTAACGAAATAAAGTAGTTTTTATTGTTACATTTGTAGCTCTCACATTTAATTAAAATAAGTGTTAAAAAGTGTCTGCTGTCCCCTCGCCTCTTTCCCTCTCTCAGGAAATTTATATTTTTCAACTACATGCCCCATAGAATTGACTAATCAAAAAATTACAAATCAAATCTACCCACTTAGTGTTTATTTTTCTGTTTTTTAGTAAATATGTTGATAAGCTAGTTCTATTAAGCGAATTGGAGTCTTTGGGAATAATGTTGAATATAGAAACCCTAAATGTGATGAGTAAAAGAGAATTGCTTAAGAAATTATATCATATGGGTAAACCTCTGGCTATTAAATGTATGGGCGCCGTTTGCATGACATATTTTCTAGAGGAACATAAATATTGGGAATACATTATAAATTGTTCTATCAAATTTGAAATGGTAAGTCAAAAGAATGGAATTTACTACAAATATTGAGGAATATTTTATTTTTACCACTTTTAGTAATGATTTTATATATAGTTTTGAATTACATGTATATTTTTTATTTCAGATAGCAGATTTGAAAACGTACGTTGATTTTCTGAAAAATAAATGCGACAAACAGTTTTATATAAACGCTTGGCAAGTCATAATAGACAAAACATTTCAAGAAATCATTCATGTATCTAATGAGGATTTGGAAAAAACTTTGATCAACAACTTTTTAATGATTCAGGTATGTTTGGTCGATCAGTATGTGATACGTTAATATTAGTTAAATAATAATCAAAATTATAAAAAAAAATTTTATCCAGCACTAACATTTTATCAATTTAATATTAAAACCACCAATTCAAAAACCCTTTTTCACCTTCCTCTCTCTCTCCATCGATATTCCTCTTGATCCTACCGGAACTCTCACTTCGCGTCGTCCCGGTGTTCTTCGTCTTGTTTACCGTTATTGTACGATAATGATTAACTTCTTTTAAAATGGTCCAGTTACACAAACTGAAAGGACGCTTTTTATTATTTCTATTCAAGGGGGACTTTTTTGATTAAATACGATTGCTTTAAACGCTATTTTTAATTTTTTTAAACTATAATTTAGGATATGTTATTTTTAAGTTCTAATATACTCGGATACTAATTTTAATCAAAATCTGTAGACTTTTATTTTTTTTTTTAACTTCTCACCCTGTACATGACTGACCGGAAATATAACTGGTTTTGAACCAGAAAGGATCCTTACTTTCATAAAGTATTTCTTTAAAGCCGTTTTTGAGCAATTGCTCTAACAGACCAACAGAAAGTGGAAATATGTTTTTTGTAATCCAGTGACCCTGAAACGTGAAGATCTGTAATAATTTTGGAGGGATGATTACAATACATAAAAACGAAAAATAAATTTCACTTTGATACCCTGTATCTCTGTAGTAATTAATATTTAACCGAAGTGTATATTGGTCATTTCTTATGAAACAAATCATATTTTAATCGTGTATTTAACCGACTTCAAATAATATTATAATAGTATTACAAATTAAAAATTTAAAAAAACCGACTTCAAAAACGTGCAGATGCCATTACCACATCTTAACCAAATTTATATGGGACCACCCCTGAGGTACCCCCTTACTAACCAAAAAAAGAATCGTATAAATCGGACAAGGTGGTAAAGCATTATCGCTAAATAAACATAAAAAATGAAGAGTTTGAGGATTTTCTCATGGATCCAATTATTAGATTTTAATCAAATTTATATGGGACCACCCGTAAAGTAGCCCCTTTCTAACAAAAAAGAATTATTGAAATCGGACACCGTGTTAAAAAATTATCGCTAAATATACATACAAAATGAAGAGTTTGAGGATTTTCTCATGGACCCAATTATTAGATTTTGACTAAATTTATATGGGACCACCCCTGAAATACCCCCTTTCTAACAAAAAAAGAATCATTGAAATCGGACACCGTGTTAAAGAATAATCGCTGAACATACATAAAAAAAAATCGCGACGAATTGGTAACCTCCTCCTCCTCCTTTTTAACCGACTTCAAAAAAGGAGGAGGTTATCAATTCGTCGCGATATTTTTTTTTATGTATGTTCAGCGATAATTTTTTAACACGGTGTCCGATTTCAATGATTCTTTTTTTGTTAGAAAGGGGGTATTTCAGGGGTGGTCCCATATAAATTTAGTCAAAATCTAATAATTGGGTCCATGAGAAAATCCTCAAACTCTTCATTTTTTATGTATGTTCAGCGATAATTTTTTAACACGGTGTCCGATTTCAATGATTCTTTTTTTGTTAGAAAGGGGGTACTTCAGGGGTGGTCCCATATAAATTTGGTCAAAATCTAATAATTGGGTCCATGAGAAATTCCTCACTCTTAATTTTTCATGTATGTTTAGCGATAATGCTTTACCGCTTTGTCCTATTTATATGATTCTTTTTTGTTAGTAAGATAAGATAAGATGTGGTGACGGCATCTGCACGTTTTTGAAGTCGGTTTTTTTTTAATTTTTAATTTAGATCACTTGTTTTCATACATATTCCTATTTGATTAATTTTTATTTAATTGTTTTTGAAAAAAATTTTTTGTTTTAGTCTTTTTAATAAAATTATGGAGATATGTAATAATATAAACAAGACAGAATATGCTGCTCTGCTTATTCGGTATATGAAGAAATGTGATAAAGGTAAATTTCTTTATTTAGTTTTAAACTGTTTGGTGTTTTTATTGCATGGCTACAGCTTGCAATTCAGAATTGTAGGCAGCAAAAAATTACCTTGCCTTCGGACATTGCCCACTGAATGACTGAACTGACACTGCCTGTTTTTTAAAATTCCTGATTTTAAATATGTTTCCCTAGGTAGTAAAATAAAATAGCTATTTGTATATTAACAACTATAGAAAAAGTTAAGATTGAGAAATTGTGAACTAATTTGATTTTATATTTTAAATCTTTTTCTTTTTTAATAAATTCGAAATAAAAAGTATCAACTATATTTTTTTTAGGAGAGTTTATTCCACGAGATTGATTTTACAAAATTGAAGAATAAAGGATTATGGGGCGTGCATAATGTAAGTAAAATGTTTTTTTTTTAATGATGCATTAATATATATATATATATATATATATATATATTTTTCTTTTCAGTTAAATACGAATAAATTAGAATTTAATTAGTTATAATTTGTTAATAAAAGTTTTCATTTATATGTATTTTATTTATATACGAAGAATTAATGTTCAAAAATGTGTGTGTTTCTTCTAATGGCCTTAATAATCGCAGGTGAGAGCTAGACGAGCTACTCTGTGGCGCCACTCAGTCACGCTGCTAAGTGGCGTGCACGAGGATACCGTTTTTGTTGTGCGGCTCTCGTTGGCTTTCGGTAGCTCCCGCCGGCTCTCGGCTCTGAGCAGACCCAACGCTTTTTGACGGTGTGTATTTTAAATTAAATGTTTACGTTTGGCGTTGGCGCGCTAAACTCTAAACTAACCTCTCTTTTGAGATCTTTTCTCGAATTTGGAGAATTTCACCCTCAATTTTAAAGAAATTGTGTTTTCTAGTTGTTATTTTACAAACTAAAGAAGTGTGTTTACTTTTGGCACGCGCAGGAGCAAGTTTTAGCTATATCAAGCTAGCGGGCACCCTGTGGCGGCACCATTAAAGACCTGGCGGGTTTTTTGTAGCTTTTTTGTTACACTATTTGCAAATTTGTAGCTTAGCCCAGGTCCGAAAAAACAGCGGATCCGCTAGCTTGAATTTCCATAAATTCCATAGTATCGGCACAGATTCAGACCCAGCTGGTTTTTCGTAACTTTTTTGTAGCTTTTTTGTTACGCTAGTCTCCCTTTTGTAGCTTGTACTGAACCTGAGAAAAGCGCGGATCCGCTAGCTTAGCGGATATTTGTAGCGGCACCAGCCCGGACCCGGCTCATTTTTTGTAACTTTTTTGTAGCTTTTTTGTTACGCCTGTCTCGATTTCGTTACGAGGCCTGAACATGAGTAATAATCGTTTCTCCATGAGCGTGAGAGAAAAGTGCGTTAATAATCAAGTTTCGGCCTCTACAAGTAATATGTGCAACTCGATAGTGTGACTATCTGTTGCTAGATGGCAGCAGTATTTCATTTCACGAATTATGGCCATCTTCCATCAAATATATTTTTGAGAAATTTAGATATAATCTCAAAATCAGACATTTTCAACGGTATGTATATTAATTATTTGTCCGATATTAATGTAAAATACATATTGACAAGATTATTAAAATAGTTGTATGTCGGACGCCACTATTTTCCCGATCGGGTGTTTTCGGTTATTTTTACTGCTGAAAACTTACTGCTAACTTCACACCGGTGGTAATAGCTACCAAGCAATTACCTATTCTCACTATATACAGGGTGTTCCATCTCAGACGAGCCTCCCCGTATAGTTCTTATCCCATAGTAATTGGAAAAATTTCCCGAAACACGTCTGATGATTTCTTTGGGGGACATTTGACGTATATTTGAGGCTTGAACGAGCAACCCCCTATAAGGGGGCACTTCAACCCCTCAAAATTGAATAGGGAAGAGGGGTTGGGTGATACTTCATTTGTAAGGTCCTGAAAGCCTCTTTACAACGGTGTATGAAACAAATCACATTCTTAAAAAAAATCAATTGTTTTATCATGCTTACAATCAAAAAAATCAAAACTGCGTTTTTAAATGAAATGTTCAATTTGTCTTCCATTGACTTCCATGCAATAATAAATTCTCTCGAACTAATAAATAAAAAAAATCAAAACATTTTCTTATATTGCCTTCATTTTTTGCTCTTAGAAGGTTTATCACGTTTCTTCGATTTGATATGATAAAACATTGATTTTTTTTTAAGAATGTGATTTTTTCATACACCGTTGTAAAGAGGCTTTCAAGACCTTACAAATGATGTATCACTCAACCCTTCTTCCCTATTCCATTTTGAGGGGTTGAAGCTCCCCCTCATAGGGGGTTGCTGGTTCAAGCCTCAAATATACGTCAAAAGATGTCCCCAAAAGAAAATCATCCGACGTGTTTCAGGAAATTTTTCCAATTATTATGGGGTGGCTCGTCTGAGATGGAACACACTGTATAGTTGTGATCCGACAAAATTAAATACTGGTCCATAAATACTGCAAAACGATTGGTTAAGGAAATCATTCAAAAAAGATGTAAGAATATTCTTGATTCAACAAAAGTATAAATACATAAACAACACTAAAAAACATTTAAAAACAAATGTTCGATTTTGAGATTATATCTAAATTTCTCAAAAATATATTGAATGGAAGATGGCCTTAATTCGTAAAATGCAATACTGGTGCCATCTATCAACAGATAGTCACACTATCGAGTTGCACATATTTCTTGTAGATGCCGAAACTTGATTTTAAATTAACGCACTTTTCTCTCACGCTCATGGAGAAACGATTATTACTCACGTTCAGGCCTCGCAACGAAATGAAGTCAGGCGTAACAAAAAAGCTACAAAAAAGTTACAAAAAACGAGCCTGGTCCGAGCTGGTGCCGCTACAAATATCCGCTAAGCTAGCGGATCCGCGCTTTTCTCAGGTTCAGTACAAGCTACAAAAGGGAGACTAGCGCAACAAAAAAGCTACAAAAAAGTTACGAAAAACCAGCTGGGTCTGAATCTATGCCGCTACTATGGAATTTATGGAAATTCAAGCTAGCGGATCCGCTGTTTTTTCGGACCTGGGCAAAACTACAAATTCGCAAATAGCGTAACAAAAAAGCTACAAAAAACCCGCCAGGTCTTGAATGGTGCCGCCACAGAGTGCCCGCTAGCTTGATAGAGCCGCAAGTTTTCACTATAATTTTCGCGATTACTTTTGCATTTCAGGTTTTGAGTGTATTTTTTTCAGCTTTATATCATTTTGATTTAAAATGGATAATTACACGTAAGTTCAACCGTTCTTTGATTTAGGTTCCTGCAAAATTAACATTTTTAGTTGTAAACAATTAACTTGCGAATATTGCAAGCAAGGATTTTCAAAGAAATTTAATCTTAATCGGCACATGAAAAATATCCATAATAAGGAAAATGAAGTATTATTCTTTCAGTCAAGTGGTAAAAAAAGTCATATATTGGGTCCTATGATTGAACGTTTACGTTATCCGTAACGTACCTGTTAGGCCGAATTTTAAAAGTAACGAGGCAAGTTCGGATGATGGAAAACTGTTAAATTAGAAGATAACAGGCGAAAAATAACAGTAACGTGTTGAAAAAAATTTTTCATCATACGAATTTGCCTCATTTCTGTTAAAACTCGGCCTAACATGTACGTTACGGATAACGTAAACGTTCAATCATAGCACCCAATATGTGTTGTTTGCCCAGTTACAAAGGTATTGTTATTTTTGTTAAAAAAATACCTAGAATGTTTTGCTTTAAAATAATAACTTTTTAGGTTATTGGTGCTTATCGAAAATACAAGGAATATATTAAACACTTACAAGAAATTCATAAGATTAATGTAGAACAAAAGACCTATCATTTCAATAATAAAGACGGTTTTGAAAATTGGCACTGCAGAGAAAACCGAGATGTAGATTATGTAATTCAGAACAACAGTATGAATAAAACTTCAACAAAAATATATTACAATTGTAACAGAAGTGATACCCAAGGTAAATCTAAAATAAGGCCCTATTTTTAAATTTATCTAAATTTGAAATGGCAAAAACAACAAAAATTCAAATATACTATAATAATATAAAACTTACTTGATCCATCCTTCTGTCAAAATCATTTAATTTTTGTTACACTTTTTTAACTTTAATATAAATGTAATGTAGATTTAGCTGGTTAAATTTGAGGGAATATTCTAGGGTATATTAGCAACTGCAGCAAGAAAATTTTAAAAACAGGTGGAAGTATTAAAATTAACGGAACGTGTCCATCTAGAATAATTGCAACATTTTTACCTGAGGGTATGTGCACAAATATATTGATATTTTTTTAGATCTTATTAATAGTTATATAACTTTTATGTTTATGTAGGAGACGTTATGGTTATACATAATTATACACATGTAGGACACGAAACAGAAGTTAGAACACAGCGGTTATCGAAGGTTAATCAGAAATATTTGGTAGAACAGTTGCAAGCAGGAGTAAATACGGATCGGATAATAAAAAATGTCAGGCAACAAGAGAGTAGTATACCCTCCAGATTAAATTTAGTAACTAAAAATGATTTGACAAACTTAATGAGAAGAAATAATATTGCAGAAATGCAGAAGGCACAGTAATGACATGGTTGCGGTAGCAATGAAAGTAAATGAATGGAATGCAGATGATAAAAACTTCTGTTTTTTGTTCAAACAATCAGGTATTTTTTTTATTCAATATATATATATATATATATATATATATATATATATATATATATAGTGTGTTTTTGTTTGATATCTTGAAAACAATTTAAATATGAAAGTTGTTCAGCACTATTGGGATATAATAAGTATATATGTTACACCTTTTTTTTTATTTCTTTGGTTTTGTTCATTATGTTTTTGATGGTGCATGTTTGGTTGGTGGTAAAAATAAGTATTGTAGGGGAAGCACATCCTGTTTTGAAAGTTGAAGATTTTGCTTTGGCTTTTATGAATAATACCATGGAGAGGAAATTTAGAGAGTTTGGTGATCTAGTTTGCATAGATGGGACGCATGGGATAACTAAATATAAAGGATGGGAACTCACTACTGTATTGGTGAAAGATGAAACCAAAGCTGGTTTCCCTGTGGCATTTATGGTTTCTAATAGACAAGATCAGATTATATTCAAGAAATGTTTTTAGGAGCATTGAAAGAAAAACTTGGACCGATAAACATATCAACAAACATTTTAATGACCGATGATGATATAAAATATTACAATGCTTGGATTAAAATTATGGAAAGTAACCCAAGAAAACTGTTATGCTCCTGGCATATTTTGAAAAATTGGAATATTCAAGGTGAACCTTAATTTTATATACCTACCCATAAAAATTATATAGTACTGGTTATTGTAACTTATTCTAACATTTTTATATAGGGAAGAGAAAATTGAAGGATTTAGAAATGAGAAAGTCTATGAAAACAGAAATGCGAAAAATCTTAACAGCAACCAGAGTTGAAGATTTCCAAAAGTATAAGCAAGAATATTTTATGAAATTACAGGAAAAAGGCGAATTTGATTTTTTGAAATACTTACAGCAGTAAGTCAAAAAGTACTGTTTTTGTTATGTATGATCTATTTAATAATAATTAATTTCAGGTATTACTTTTGCGAAGATGCACGAATCCAGTCTTGGGCATATTGTTACAGGTATAATTTTCATTTATTTAATTTCTAAATATAATAGTGTAATAAATTATTTAGAAAAGGAGTTGTTGGAATAAACACGAATATGGCATTGGAAAGTTTAAACCGATATATATTAAACGAGAAAAGCTGAGAAACAATGGATACATTCGACTGGAAAAATTATTGAATATATTGGAGGAAGTTGTAGATGACAAGATGTGGAAAAGAATTATAACTTTAAGACGACCGAACAGAAACACTTATCAGGGAAGAGTTGTTGTGTTAGCTCATAAAAAAGCAGAAAAAATGAAGAACTGCATTCAAGAGAAAGGGTTTGGACATTTTATCATTAGGTCTTCTCAAAAAGATAAGTTTTATAATGTTTTATACAAGGAGCAGTGCATGTATACTAATTGTCGTGAAATGTTTTGTGAAGCATGTAAGGTGTGCTTTCATAAGTATAAGTGTGAATGTGTTGAATATTCTGTGAAAAGTACCACATGTAAGCATGTTCATGTGGTGGCTATGTATGAACAAGAGCGGCAACAATTTCTTACAGCATCAACAACCGAGGAAGTCCCTAGTATTGAAAATGAAATCCTACAAACAAATGATCAGAAAGAAATCAGCGACTTTTTAGGTGAAAGAAGCACTGCTGTCAACTGCAATAGAGAAATAAGTATCGAACAGAAGAAATCATTAGTTATGGAGCAAGCTTTAAATTATTTAAATCAAATGTCTGGTTTAGATAATAATTCATTTGCAGGTATATATTTTGAAGGTGTTAATATGTACAATCATTATAGCTTGAAATATTTACAGTATTTGAGAAAAACTTCCATGGATTTATGACTAAGAACAACAAAGATTTGAAGATCACAGACAGCAAGAGGAAATTTGAAAATCAGACATACTACCCACAGAAAAAAAGAAATAGGTACATCCAGAAGATGCATCATAACCATAAAATACTAATTAGGCTTAAGGCTGTACTGTTTTTTTTGTTTTTATAAAATTTAATCATTGCTCTAATTCTTTTTTTTATATATTCATATTTGTAACTTTGTTTTTATTCATGTTTAATAATAAATTAGCATAAATGTATGTAAATATTGGAATGATTTTGGTAAATTACTTTCTTTTTGTGCTTTTACTTACAGGACAAAGATAAAAAATAGGGATCTTTTTGCATTTTGTTACTTCAATTTTGTATTAAAAAACTGTTACTTTCTAAAGTGTATTTATATGTTATACAAATGGAATAGTGTACCAGGTATTACAATAAATGTCATTTGCATTATTTTTGTTTTAATTTTTTGATTTAAAATCAAACCCAAATTGTAATAATAAAATACCTATAATAAATAAAATTCAATTTGAAATAAATAATTTATTTAGTATTTCTCAAGTGCCTATTTCCTAAAAATAGGTTAATTTTTTTGTTCTCTATTTAATGAAACAATATACAATTAGATATTTAAAATGTCATACATTCATTATTTTATTTAAAACCTTTTTTACATCGTACCCTTAAAATAACAATCAATGTCTATAATAATCGAGTTCAGCTTACTCACTGTGTATTCCGAGTGTGTACAGAAATGAGTAAGTGCTTGAAGTGAGAAAGCCAAACTCGGCTGTAGTATCATTTAAACTAAAACATACTTATACATTATATCACTTTTTTTTTCATTCTAAAATACACAATCCCCTGTATTTGTCCTGTTTTCTTCACAATCACCAAAGCAGGTGACAAACTTCTTTTTACGCAGGCCTTTTTCATTGCAATTTGCTTATGGTTACAACTATTGGTGCAGCAAATAATGATGTTGACAGAAGAACAGTGGCCTTACTCGGTGTCGTATAGAATTTTATTTTCGCCATGTTTCTACATGTAAAATATAATGTTTCAAAGTGATACTTTGCCAAGGATAACAATGCGACATACGATTTTTCTAGTTTCTACCTTATGTACAAATCCATCTTCGACTGCTTCGCTATATTTGTATTCAGACAACTTTTATAGGCTTTCATCTGCTCACTGGTATAGACCTAGTTATATCAAAAGAGGAGATGATCTTATAAGCCGTTTATAAATATCAGTGAATCAGGAAAGAGTTGGTTCCATCACTTCTCAAGGCAAATGGATCTATACACTTAATCATCCTAATTTTTTCATCTTTTATATCGCCACAAAACTCGATAGCATTCCACTACAGTGTCTTTATGGTTCTGGTAAAGGATCCTGAGGTGCGAATTTCATAATTTTAGCATTAATATATTGAAGTAACTTACTTTTTATAATATTTTAACTGAAATTAAATATGGAATAATACGTTTCATTTGCTATTTTTATTTATATTATAATAAAATGCAATATTTTGACTGATTTAACCTAACTTTTCATCATTTCCTTCCATAAAACCTAAAATAAAGTGATTCATGAAATTGTCAGTTCTTGACACATAAGGTCCTCGAGTTTGCAACGTTGCCATACTATATTGTTGATTTTTATCACTGATAATTTCCAAGTTTAAGATTTCTGTTTGAATGAGAAGAAAATAATTTATAGGTGAAAATATAATGTGTTATGTGAGACTTTTCATTTCAATTTGAGCTGTGTCCAGGCCGTTAGACTCTATGCCGGTAGGCGTAGCCAGGTATGGATTAAAATTTTTTGGTGGCGGCGCAGCCGCCACCCTACGAGAAGTCGTTTTTCCGTTTTGAGTGACAGAAAATTTAAAAAAAGTTGTCTAGGTATTACATGTTAAGTGATTTAATTAATTTAATTTTTTAATTTTGTATGTAGTTTTTTTGAGCTGTATTTTTAAAATTAATTTGGTTGATATATTAATTTTTTCATTTTATATACGATTATTACCGTACTTATCTTTTTGAACCAAACGAAAAATGTATGATTTTTGATTATAATGTGTTATGTGAGACTTTTCATTTCAATTTGAGCTGTGTCCAGGCCGTTGGAATCTATGCCAGTAGGCGTAGCCAGGTATGGATTAAAATTTTTTGGTGGCGGCGAAGCCGCCACGCTAGCGGAAGTCGTTGTTTCGTTTTGAGTGAAAGAAAATTTAAAAAAAAAAGTTGTCTAGGTATTACATGTTGAGTGATTTAATTAAATTCACTTTTTAATTTTGTATGTAGTTTTTTTGAGCTGCATTTTTAAAATTAATTTGGTTGATATATTAATTTTTGCATTTTATTTACGATTATTACCGTACTTATCTTTTTAAACCAAACGAAAAATTTATGATTATAAATTTAAATAATCCTTAAACTTATAATTTTATTAACAACTTGGCAACGTTTGTTATTTTTAAGACAAACGTCAGAAACTGTCATTTAGAGTAATTAGGCATTCCAACGACCTGTCAAACAATTAGGCATTCCAACGACCTGTCAAACAATAGGTGCCAGTGGGAAATTCTTGTATATTTAAGGGGGGTAGCGACATAGTCTTGCAACTTGGACGCTATTTTTATTCGAAGTAGTAATCGCCAAGCCTGCCAATTTATGAAGAAATGTATAGGTGGGTTTTTTAAATATTATTTTTATTGTGTTTGACATAAAATATTTAAATGTAATCCATTATTCATGATTTTACGTAAAGTAGATAGAATACACCATATGTCGCCACCCTTAGATATACCAAACCTGCCCACTGGTAATTCATTTGTTTGGAATGCCTAATTGCTGCGTTTGAGAATCCACATCGGATGCATCTGAGATGTAAAAAATCTTTGATCACGTGGTTCAGTATACGTAAATGTAATGGGACAGATGTGTCCGATGTGGATAAAAAAACGCTCGAGATGTAAAAAATGC
Source organism: Psylliodes chrysocephalus (assembly GCA_927349885.1). Classification (NCBI taxonomy): domain Eukaryota; kingdom Metazoa; phylum Arthropoda; class Insecta; order Coleoptera; family Chrysomelidae; genus Psylliodes; species Psylliodes chrysocephalus. Next base: position 7,926,964 of record OV651824.1, on the reverse strand, counting down.
ATCCGATGTGGATTCTCAAACGCAGCAAAAAGGTGCCAGTGGGAAATTCTTGTATATTTGAGGGGGTAGCGACATAGTCTTGCAACTTGGACGCTATTTTTATTCGAATTAGTACTCGCCAAGCCTGCCAATTTATGAAGAAATGTATAGGTGGGTTTTTTAAATATTACTTTTATTGTATTTGACATAAAATATTTAAATGTAATCCATTATTCATGATTTTACGTAAAGTAGATAGAATACACCATATGTCGCCACCCTTAGATATACCAAACCTGCCCACTGGTAATTCATTTGTTTGGGCATTAGGCATTCCAAACAAATGAATTACCAGTGGGCAGGTTTGGTATATCTAAGGGTGGCGACATATGGTGTATTCTATCTACTTTACGTAAAATCATGAATAATGGATTACATTTAAATATTTTATGTCAAACACAATAAAAATAATATTTAAAAAACCCACCTATACATTTCTTCATAAATTGGCAGGCTTGGCGAGTACTACTTCGAATAAAAATAGCGTCCAAGTTGCAAGACTATGTCGCTACCCCCTTAAATATACAAGAATTTCCCACTGGCACCTATTGTTTGACAGGTCGTTGGAATGCTTAATTAGGCATTCCAAACAAATGAATTACCAGTGGGCAGGTTTGGTATATCTAAGGGTGGCGACATATGGTATATTCTATCTACTTTACGTAAAATCATGAATAATGGATTAAATTTAAATATTTTATGTCAAACACAATAAAAATTATATTTAAAAAACCCACCTATACATTTCTTCATAAATTGGCAGGCTTGGCGAATACTACTTCGAATAAAAATAGCGTCCAAGTTGCAAGACTATGTCGCTACCCCCTTAAATATACAAGAATTTCCCACTGGCACCTATTGTTTGACAGGTCGTTGGAATGCCTAATTGTTTTGTGATTATAACCTGTAAAATTGGGATTTTTAATTCATTTTTTTCGAAAAATACTGCTTCATCCATAAATTTTTTTTCAAAAATTTACTATAGAAACTAGTTACTTTTGAGTGTTAAAATTTTTTTTGTCAATTTCGCACCTCAGGATCCTTTACCGGACCCCAAAATAGGAATAAGCTTCTGAAAATGTTGCATGTAATCTAAGTACCTCTAATTGGACTAAGTGTTGGAAAAGTTTATAACCATAAAAATAGCTGAATATTTTTATAGTTTTCAAAATTTGAACAAGCTTTGCTACAAAATTTCATCAAAGCTATCAACAGTTTGCAAGATATTGAGTTAAGGAACAAGAAAATCACACTAATCAGGGAAAAATCAATCAACACTGGAAAACAAATTAAAAAAAAATAGTCACAGGGATATATTAGCGACTTTCAAATGTATCTTGGCTGTTGATCATGAATATAAGAAAAAAATGTTCTCTCGGCTGGCTCTGAGTGTTGAAATAAATCACCTAGAAAGGACGTTTTCAATATCTCCACTCTTTAGGAATAGCTCAAGACGAAATCAATAGACCTACAAGTGGTCTATCTGTGGCAGACATATTCAGTTAGTCTTTATATTTCATTATGCAATGTTACAATGTTCAGCAACTGGCCAAAATGGTTAAAATTTATTTCTAAAATCAGTGCTCTTATTTAGTACAGAATTCTATGAACGACACAATAATTATAAAGTCCTAACTTTGAACATAAAAGAAAATCTTTTTTATATAATTTATCACTGTTTGGAAAAGTATATTTGTTTGTAAAATATTTGTATTTACAGTTATATTTAATCCAGGTTAAGTGTCAGTGCGCGAGTATAATGTTAAGTATGAACAAAATCCACCCATTCTGTTTATATGTTTGGTTACCGACCCTAGTAGATAGGCTATTTGTTATTACTTTTAATTTAGATTTTGGATTAACGTTTTTGTATATGACTTGGCTGTTTAGTAATAAATGAAGTCAAAATTGTAACAGGTGGTTTTATTCTGGAAAGTATTTTTAAATTGAATCACGCACGCCGTTCGAGTGAAAATGTTTTAAGTAGTTCAAAACAACAATCACTCTTTTTCATTGTTTATAGAATGGAGCCTTTCAGTTAGCTCAGACAAAACTGATTAAATAAATAAATTAATGTCTTATTATTTTTTGAATTTTTTTTATTTTGACTGTTTGACTATCTCAAAAATTAAAGCCAATCAAGCAAAACGTGAGTCACATTTCGCTTTTTTAGAAGAACAATAATGCAAGTGAAAATTAATGATTCCACAGAAATAGCAAATTAAAGAAAATGTAATATAAAACTTACAACTAAGACGTTAAAGAAAAGTTTGGAAATAATCGATGGGGACTTCGAGATGGCAAATTTATTTTAGTTTTAGACAGAACTACTTTATTTTATTCGTTTTGAAACAATTGAAGATTTACAGGCCGGAAAAGCGATTTTAAACTGAATATTCAGTCCAATAGGCTCTCGACCGAAATCCTGTCCATTTTTAGAATATTATCTTTCAAATTCAACAATTTTATGTTTTGTTCCAACACGGATTTTAATAATAGATTTATAAATTGTTTTTGTTTATTTGAATGTTAAAAGTTCTTAAAACTAACTTTAACATATATTTCCCATGCTGGCGCTTAGTGTTAAAATAATGAGACGATTAAACGAAAAAGGCTTATGAGAGCCAGTTGCCCTCTTTTGGTACACATTTGTACAAGGCAACTTTACAAATGTTTCCTCCTTTTTTCTCTTGTAGAAGATGGACACGCAGTGGAGCGCACAATGATGGTATTTTAAAAAGCCACGTCACATATTTGATTAGATAATTAACTTGATATAAGTGCCTTCAAGACTTAAGTCGTTAAGCATTCAAGTTTGGATTTCCCAACCCAGATTCAATTACATATAAAAACATTTTTTCTTATTTTGGAAAAAAGATGAAAAATATAATTAATGCAATCTTTCTGCTAAATTTTGTAGTATTTTGATAACAGTTCAGAAAAAAATAGTAGTAGTCAGTAACTGATCTTTACGAAACCCAAAGTTGAGCACTTAACGTCCTGAGCAATGAAAGTTTATGTCAATGTTAATTATCTAATCAAATATGTAACATTCGCATTTTCTATAATTTATTTTTTAAGACGCCTTCGTTGAGAGCTTCATCGTTGTAGGACATGCAGCAGACATGCAGCAAAGTATTTCCATGTACAAAAAAAAACAATGAAAAATTTTTAATTTTGCCTTTCGAAAATAATACTCCTAAATGTGCCTACCATAAATTGGTACTTGATTCGTTTTCAAATGGTGTCAAAAGTTGAAAACTGAAAATTAGTGGCTTACATGTTTTTATTACTTAGTATAATTTCACTAAACGTGTTTGGTATTATGTTATAAGTTTACCTAACAGCAAAAAAATCTGTTAGTTAAATTTTGTCAGTGCCGATTTTAGTAAAATTATAACTACCTATATATTTACCCATTATTACTTTTTTAATTTTCAACTTAACATCCTGTATTTCAGAACATTTTATCCAAACATTTTTTATTTTCGTCTATTCGTCTCATTTTGAACAATAATATTCAGTTGTTCATGTCCTATTCTTAATTTGATGGTACCATTAAATAAAAGTGAATATAAATTAACAGCGTACAACTCAAGTTTAATTAACCATCTGCCATCTGCGATATATCCAAAATCCAACCACAATATAGAAAAAAATGTTCCCTATTATAGTAAAATTCCACCCAATCTTAACTAATTCAATCTTTTTCAAACAAAAACTGGTTTATTATATCGATTATTTTCGCATTTTATGTGACCTTCAAATACCCTGTATTCTGTGCATAGATAAATTAATATTAAAAGATAAACCGTTTAAATGCACGGCACTGGTAACAAGTGGTAGTTCCCAGCCATACTACTTGGAGCCACCGTCGCACGCTACACAATTGGCTGATTAACTTAACAGTTAGAGCAACATAAAAGAAGAAAATTAAAAAGAAGAATGTCAAGCCTAAACGCGGCTCATTCAAATGTCCTTTATTATTTATTTACATTTTTTGGCATTCATTACTTTAAAAAAAACTAATATTTACATTAAAATACTGTATTTAACATAAATATTAGTTTTTTAAGTAATAAAACTCCAAAAAATATAAATGAAAATATTTGAAACAATAGGTATATACGTATAGTTTAATTATTTAATAAAAGTAAGGTGCATTTAAACATTTATTACATACAGAACATGTACAAATAACAACTGTAAGTGGAATTAATAGTATTCTCCTCTCGTTCTTGGAAAACTGGACCAAATTTTGATGCAGGTGTCAGGGGTTTCCTATAAAAACAAAAAAGTGTACATACTTACATCTTATTAAACAATTTTTCTTATAAAAAAAAATATTTTTAATTTGTCTAAAATTAGTTTATAGAAAAAACTTTCAGTTTATTTCTCATAGTGCAATGGTCGATTTGAATTATATTTTAACTAATCTGTTCTAGTTGATCTAACAAATTTGAGTTTGAAAATTACTTTTCATTTTTAACAGAGGGTTATTGTTCAAATTGTTTATCACTAATACTAAGTTTACGTTTGCAAATCATTTCTTGTTTTTCGTTGCAGATTAGCAAATCTATCTTATACTACTGTGTATGTGCTTCAGCCTCAACATTTTCTAAAATCTGACTGTTTGGGTCGAGTATTGAGTATAGTTGAACTGGATGTACTATTAGCTAATAAAATTGGTACAGAATTTGCAATTAGTCGTTTATGTTTTGAAGCAATTTTACTAAAAGAATCTGGCCAAAAATGATCTTCAAAAAGATAGCGAATTTTATTATCTAAAGATAAATGTAAATTCTTAAAACAGTTTTCACGAATTTTAATATCGGAAGGATAATGAAAAAAGGTTTTATTTGAATAACCAGCCTGCTGAATATTAGAATAATACTTATTTAAATTAAGGGGCTGAAAAAGATTACTTAATTTTACCAGGGCCAGACATGTTTTGTTACAAATAGGTATTTTAAAAAAGAATTGAAAATCGATCCAAAACAATGATAAACAAAGTCCTTAAACAAATCTAATTTCATCAAATCAGCACTTATCAATCTTCTTAACCTAATAATAACTTACCTATCGAAGGATAATTATATCCACAACATCATAATAACTTTTATTTTATGACGGTTTTTGTGCATTTTTCGACTATTTCGTCTTCCGCCATTCCGTTCTTTATTTTTAACGAGGTTATCAACACAGTTGCCAAACCTCTCTTTAAAATATCTCAGCATCTCAGCAATAGTATGGCCATTGTATGGATGGTATCGAGCCAGCGTTGCCAGCAGCGTCTGATTTTTCGTACTAAATTCTGTGGAATTTTCGTAACAGATTAGGATTTTTCGTAATAGACTATTTTTTGTGGAGTTTTCTGAGAAATTATTATTTAAATGAACAAGGTGCATCAGCTGTTGCTTTTTTTTTTAGTAGAGGTTAGTCTAATAAATACAACTAATGGAATTATATAAATATTATAAATTATATTTATTATTACTTGTCACTCTTGTCATAAAATAATGGAACGTAGAGGATTACGATCATGGTTGTTACGTAAAATTGATATAGATGTCGTTACTGGCCAAGTTTACAGTCGAAGTTTTTTCAAATAAACATAAATTTGCAGAAGAAATAAAACTCAGAAGATCTGGTCCTGCTTACATTTTATTTCAAAAAAAAAAAATAAGAACAAATATTCTTGCAAAAGAAACAAACAAAAAAACAAATACAAAACAACAAAAAAAAACATTATTTTAAAGAGAAAAACTTCCTCATTACAACATTACGAAATATAATAAAGATTTTGTGTAACATATACTTAACTAGAATTACTAGAAACTAGAACCAGAAGTGACAGGTAACTAAAAGAAATAGGAACTACAAAGTCATCACATGAAAAAACTTGCACAAAAATAATAAATAGCTTCAAGTAATGTTGAGATATGATAGGTTTACTTAGGACCGATTCCACCGTTGTGTTAAACGGAGAATGAAATGACATTGTTAATGTAAAAATGTCATTTTAAACTTCGTTTAAGACAACGGTGGAATCGGTCCTTACTTGCTCAACATAATTTTTGTATTCTTGAAAAACAAATACACCATAAAACAAGAAATTTAGATCAATGAAGATAGAAGATAAACGGCAGAACACAAATCATAATACACATTACACATCAAATAAACAAAAACAGAAACGTAAAATTTTTAAAAGTGAGGTTAGGATCAATGGTGTGGTAGTGGCTCCAGTTTTTAAAAACGACGGCGTAATTAGAGTTATGGTGCAAGCTGCAAAACCAGTATAGCACGTACAGGGGTACAAATTTTCGCTTCTTTGGTTAATTTGAATCCATTTTCTGAGATTTTTTTAATTAGAGGCATATAGCAAAAACGTAATAGATTGCTGAGCGGCGTAATAGCGTAATAAATAATTGCCTTTAGTAATAGATATGTTACGAACGTAATAGCGCTGGCAACGCTGTATCGAGCACGACAAAAACAAAATAAGGTGCAGCTTATGCGTTTGAATTAACTCTAATCTCATGAAAGTTTATGGAAACTGACAACATCGCTGTCATCTTATTTGCGACGGTGGCTCCAAGTAGTATGGCTGGGAACTACCACTTGTTACCAGTGCCGTGCATTTAAACGGTTTATCTTTTAATATTAATTTATCTATGATTCTGTGCTTTTGTAATAATTTGAAATAGTAAATTGTAACTATAAAAATACATTACCGAAGACAAGTAGAAATGAAAAAGAAGATTTTAAATTATAATTCATACTCAAGCACAGACATGACCTAAAGACCTGACTTGGACATAAATACAGTATCGCCATCTACATTCTATGTCCATCGTCCTCCAATGATAAGTCCATAAGGTTACCCTACTATATTTCTTCATACAACCATTGCGTTCGGTCTGCCAAGTTCCTTTAACTCCTTTAACACTTTTAACTCCAAACGACCCTTTTAGCGTTAGGTGTAGTCCGATTAGTGACAGATTAACTCGCTTAAATGTCATTTAAAATTTGTCCCGCTCCAGCCCCTGACTGACCGAACTCGCCTAACGGTAATACTGTTTTGTTTTAGAATTTTTGGTAGCTGTCAGAGTTGCATTTTATTTTGTGCGTTCATATTTTTATTTTATGTATAATAGTTTTCGTTGAACTGCATGTCTCTAAATTCTATTTAAATTTGTTATTTAAAAGAAAAATTGTCTGTCTTCCTCAATATTAGAATTTTCACAGTTTGTTTATTGTAAAATACCTTTTAAATACACATAACATAACCTCGTTTATCTAAAACGTTGACGATTGACGTAAACCGGTTCATTTTTGCGAAGAATTTTTTAGAAACCGAGACATAATAGTGGGGGCATTTGACATGTCACGGTTTCTGTGTCACTGTTTATCAACGGGAACACGCCAAAAATAGCTTATACATATGCTGCGTTTGAGAATCCACATCGGATGCATTTTTTACATCTCGAGCGTTTTTTTATCCACATCGGACACATCTGTCCCATTACATTTACGTATACTGAATCACGTGATCAAAGATTTTTTACATCTCAGATGCATCCGATGTGGATTCTCAAACGCAGCATTTGATTACTATACGAGGCAAGAGAGAGGTCCGACACGCCCAACATAGGGCGCGGCCATTTTGAACCCTGTGACACAGTTTACAGCTAAAAAATCAGATCGCTCACTCTGCGTCGGCACTTTGGATCTCAATGTTTCAGTTTATACACTGTGCAACTCGGATAATACAATATATGACAACCGCCTATAATAAAACAGCAGTCTTCTGCGTATCCTGAATTTGTATCCCTGAAGTGGATGTTATTTTGGAACTTTCAACTGATCCGAGTGAACTAACTGATTCTTAAGCAATAAACTGTGACTTCAAAAATAATATTCACTGACACTGACAGCAGCAAGCAAAATATCAGGGGTGCTATTTTCAAACTCGAGAGAATTCATTTCTCTCGAGAGAAATGTCATACGTCAACGTAAAACAGTATTTTTAGGGTCCTAAGGGCCAGTGTAAACTCACTGATTGTTTCTCACGGTTTATTTAGAGATAATTAATATCCTCCTAAGAATTTTAATCCTCGAGGCCTTTAAAAACAGCGTTTCCACATTGACGTATGACATTTCTGATGAGAATCTTGAGAGAAATGAGTACTCACACGGTTTGAAAATAGGTCCCCTGGTGCGTTTTAATCATCCGCTGCTGCTTCCGAAATTGTCGGTTTAGTCGTTTTAACCTGTCAGATTAAAACAAGAAAACCGACAATTCCGAAGCAGAAGCGGATGATTAAAACGCACCTATTAAAAATATTGCGCCAAGATGTAGGCAACACGTAATAAGGGTTCAAAATGGTGGAGTTTTCTATCTCCTTTTAAAAGGAACTCAGAAAGCTGCGCAATGCGACCATTCTCCGTATAGTAAAAGAAAATCAAAGTATGTGGACTAAACCACATACTTTGTTTTTCTATACGGAGAATGGTCGCACTGCGCAGCTTTCTGAGTGCCTTTTAAAAGGAGATAGAAAACTCCGCCATTTTGAACCTTTATTACGTGTTGCCTACATCTTGGCGCAATATTTTTAATAGGTGCGTTTTAATCATTGATATGGCAACCTAAGCTTTGTTCCAACACACACACACAAACCGTAATATTACGGTCATCGTCATGCGCAGTAAATAAAAACCGTTCGACTTTGGGCTTTATTGATGTTTTTATTTACTGCGCATGACGATGACCGTAATATTACGGTTTGTGTGTGTGTTGCACATACTTTAATTTTCTTTTACTATACGGAGAATGGTCGCACTGCGCAGCTTTCTGAGTGCCTTTTAAAAGGAGATAGAAAACTCCGCCATTTTGAACCCTTATTACGTGTTGCCTACATCTTGGCGCAATATTTTTAATAGGTGCGTTTTAATCATCCGCTTCTGCTTCGGAATTGTCAGTTTTCTTGTTTTAATCTGACAGGTTAAAACGACTAAACCGACAATTCCGGAAGCAGAAGCGGATGATTAAAATGCACCTGATATTTTGCTTGCTGCTGTCAGTGTCAGTGAATATTATTTTTGAAGTCACAGTTTATTGCTAAAGAATCAGTTAGCTCATTCGGACCAGTTGAAAGTTCCAAAATAACATCCACTCCAGGGATACAAATTCAGGATACGCAGAAGATTGCTGTTTTATTATAGGCGGTTGTCATATATTGTATTATCCGAGTTGCACAGTGTATAAACTGAAACATTGAGATCAAAAGTGCCGATGCAAAGTGAGCGATCTGATTCTTTAGCTGTAAACTGTGTCACAGGGTTCAAAATGGCCGCGCCCTATGTTGGGCGTGTCGGACCTCTCTCTTGCCTCGTATAGTAATCAAAGTATGTGGACTAAACCGAACGATAAAAGGGTCGTTTGGAGTAAAAAGTGTTAAAGGAGTTAAAAGAACGTGGCAGATCGAACGCAATGTTACTTTATGTCATATGTGAAGTTGACACTGTTGTTGACAGCTGACACTCTTGACAGTGAGACATTTCGATTTCGATTTTTTTTCGATGCAAGTGGAGAGGGGTCGAATGATAACTTTCAATGAAAAAGTATAGATTTTTAGAAGATAATCGAATAATCAATTTGGTAAAGTTGTAGGAAAGGTATGTACTTAACGCGCATCCTGGCCGCGCATATGTAAACATCGTTATATTTATCGCGTAGTTGTTATATTTATTTATTTGTTATTTTACATAGGATCGATTCCACCGTTGTGTTAAACGGAAATTAAAATGAAATTGTTAATGTAAAAATGTCACTTTAAACTTCGTTTAACACAACGGTGGAGTCGGTCCTTAGATATTATTTACTATTAATATAAAAGTAGCAATCTGATAACGTTGTACAGTTATACTCAGCAATGGTGGAACAACTATCCAAGACTAAGACAGGCCAAACAGTTCATCAAGGAACCATCCAAGTTCACGAAAGACCTACTGGATCAAAAGCGTCAAATCGTTAGGATAACACATGAGTGTCATAAATCCAGCAGAAGAAGCAACTTTGTGCAGGTTCTGTGAAGAAGAAGAGGAAACATCATTCCACGTCCTGTGCCAATGTGAAGGCCTGGCTGGAATGAGGTTTCTAACATTGGGCGAAGAAAAGCCAAATGCATGCAACTACATGCGGGAGCCACTGTCAAAGCTACTAAGTCTAATAAAAAAGACCAGGCTAGACGACATACTCTAGAACAAGCGGAGTCCCACAATAGATCTGAAAAGGTCGCGGTGGACAAGGACACGTAACGTCCAGCTCCTAATCTAATCTCCCAGACAACACACCAAATCCCAAAGATATCCACAGAATATCTTTTGTGGATATCCAATATATCTACAGGATATCAGAAATATTCCGTGTATCTAATATGGATATCCAAATGTCCGTCTATATCCAGAATATAGAAGATATTCCATTGGATATTCAGCAAAATATCTTATGGGTATCTTCCAGAAAATACAAGAAATCCCAGAGATATCCACAGAATATATTTTGTGGATATTCAATATATCCAATATGGATATCCAACCAAATGTCCGTCTATATCCCAGGATATAGAAGATATTCGGATATTCAACAAAATATTTTATGGGTATCTTTAGTAGAGGTTCATAAGTAACTAATGATTATTGAATAACGTCGAAAGAAAATAGCAGAGAAAAAATATTTTCAACACTCAAAATATTTTCAACACTCTGCCTTTGATTTTGCCCACTAAGGAGAAAGTCATCCTTATTAGGACTCTTCAGCAATAAATGGAAATTCTCGACTCCAGTCTCTAATGGAGTGATTAGGACACACATTTCAATCGAACCTATTACGGCGGGTCGAGCATGAGTAGATGCGATAGTGGTATCGCCATCTATACTTAGTAAGCAGAATCAAATAACATCTAGTGGATATCCACGATGGTTTGCGTTCGCGCCTAGACTTTGATATATTTAGTGGATGTACATGGGAGATTGAATACACATTAAAAAAATTAATTTTAAATATCTGAACGGTACTATTAGTCACAATGGCGAGCACAATGGCGAGCACAATGGCGTAATTTTTTAATAATTTGCTATATAATTACTATTATTTATGGACATTTGCATGTCTATAAATTACATCTCATGGATATAAAATATATATCTGCCATGGACTGGACATTCAGTGGATATTGGGATGTTCAGTAGATATCCAAAGGATTTGGTGTTCTGTCTGGGCTACTGTGTAAAAAAAAACAATTATTTTATATGCGCGGCCAGGATGCGCGTCAGTACATACCTTTCCTGCAACTTTACCATCAATTTTAACGGAAATACCAAAAAATAGATAATTTGAAAAAATGGATAACTCGTTTTTTTGAAAAATCGATTTATCGTAGAATCGGCTTCTTAATTAATCGATTATTTTCGATTAATCGATTATTTTTAAATAATTATTTTCGATATTCAAAGATAATCAAATAATCGATTTTAAAGGAAATACGAAAAAAATAGATTTGATAATAATCGATTATTTAAAATATTCGATAATTCGGTTTTTTTACTCGATTTAAAGTTTAACCGACTTTTCAATAAATTAATTATTTTTTATTAATCGATTATTTTTGATAAATCGATTATTTTTGATAAATCGATTATTTTCCATCTTTAAAAATTATCGAATAATCTATTTTAAAGAGAATACGAACAAAAAATATGACGCGTTTGAGAATCCACATCGGATGCATTTTTTACATCTCGAGCGTTTTTTTATCCACATCGGACACATCTGTCCCATTACATTTACGTATACTGAATCACATGATCAAAGATTTACTACATCTCAGATGCATCCGATGTGGATTCAAACGCGGCAATTGATTATTTAAAATATTCGATAATTCATTTATTATTTTTTAGAAACACCGATCTATAGGTAAATCGGTTTTTAATTAATCGATTATTTTCAATTATAGATTATTTGAAAATAATAGATAATTCGATTATTTTTTTGGAAAATCGATTTCTCGTAGAATCACCTTCTTAATTAATCGATTATTTTCAAATAATCGATTATTTTCAAATAATCGATTATTTTCAAATAATCGATTATTTTTGATTTTCAAAGATAATCGAATAATCGATTTTAAAGGAAATATATATAAAAAGAGATTATTTCATAATAATCGATAATTCGGTTTTTTTTTTTTTTTTTTTTTTTTTTTTTGAAAATGATTTAAAGGTTAATCGGCTTTTTATTAAATAAATTATTTTTGTTTTGAATAATCGACTATTTTCGATTCTTCAAAGATTATCGAATAATCTATTTCAAAGGAAAACGAACAAAAAATAGATTCGATAATTCGTTTATTATTTTTTGGAAACACCGATTGATAGGTTAATCGGTTTTTAATTGATCGATGTTTCGAAGATATTTCAATAATCGAAAATAATCCGATTGATTGAAAATAATCGATTGATCGAGAATAATCGATTATTTTCAATAATTGATAATTTATTTCGATAATCGCCCACCTTTAGCGACCGAATGACTTTTATTAGGTTTAAATTTTAAAATATCCGGTTTCAAAAATATGAATTTCTGAAGATTTATGTGACATCCTCTATATTAATTAAAATTCCCAAAGAAAAAAGCTTAATATACCTTTTTCTGAGGTTACTATACAAAACAGCCTATTTTCTAATTTTCACTAACTTTTAATATTATGTAATAGCTGTAGAAAAAATATAATGTTCAACTCACAAGCTTTGATTTGCAGTATTCGCCTGCACACATGCTGCTATTATAATTAGCGAATGTTTGTGTTTCCATCCACCCATTTGATGTTGCTGAATATGACATTCCAGGATATTCATCTTCACTGTTTGCTAACCACGTATCCCACACATTTTTCCCCTTAAATATAATAAGTAGGGGTAATTTTCTCAGAGCAAATTTAAATTTTGTTTAAAATATATTTTTGGTATGTTTAAATGTTTATGGAAATATAATAAGACCTGCGTGACTATTTTTAAAGAGTTTTTATTTCGAAATTGTTTTATTTATAAAATGATATGTGTTTGGCAAAATACATGATGGAGTTGAATAGTCGGTTTATCGGCTTCAATAAAATCAAGGCAGGCTTTGTAAAACAAATGACAATATTTGACGTTGCTAAGAAGCCGATTTTGACGGTTAATTCAACTTTCGTACATTGGTGTTGTTGTTAACAACTAAATTGGCTTGTGATAAAGCTGTTTCTGAGGAAATAAGGAAACTGATAATGCATTTGCATTTGAAGGGCCAAAATTCTTCTCAAATCGCTGACAGTGTTAATAAATCGAGATATACAGTTGGAAATATTATTAAACCGTACAAAACAACTGGATATGTGGCTCAAAAACCGAGAACTGGAAATTATCCGCAATATCTCGATGCCAAGTTAAGAGCTTTAAAAAGGATATCAAGCAAAATCGGCGTGCTAATTATAACAAATTGAGAATATTATAAAATCAGGCACGGGAAAAACACTTTCCAAGCAATTTGTCACAGAGCTGCTAAAAAACTGAGATTTAAAACTTACAAGGTAGGCTTGAATAATTTTTGCTTTTTGTTTGTTTTTAAACCAATATTTCATAAGTAAAAGAGAAGCCCTTACTGACAAAGATTCAGAAGAAAAATAGACTAGCGTGGACAAAGGAACATCAGTTATGGTCTCCGCACCAATAGAACTCCATTATTTGGAATGATAAAGCCAGATTTAAAGTATGCATTGTTGATTGTAGGAGTCGTGTCATAAGAACAGAAGAAGAAGTGTTTCAGAATGACTGTCTTAGAAAGAAAGTTAAGTTTCCGGCTTCTGTTATGATTTGGGGAGCCATATGTCAGCTAAAGGAATGGGAAACTTACACTTTGTGGAAGGTATTATGAATACTGATAAGTACATTAATGGGCTTCAAAATAACTTAAAACCCCAAATTGAAAAAATGCGTTTAAATAATATGGAATGTATCTTCCAGCAAGATGGTGCCGCTTGTCACACGGCTAAAAAAAGTGAAAGATTGGATGTTAGAAAAGAATATTCCACTTTTAAAATGAACGTCCAGTAGCCCGCAGATCTATCACCTATTGAAACGTTGTGGTATATCAGGAAAAAAAGCTCAGATCAAATCCAGCAAGAACCGTTCTAGAATTGCGAACCTGTCTTCAAGAAATTTGGAACACAGCAGATGACTATGACACTATAGGTCTTTTCCTTTGCATCGAAAGTGTAGCACTAAGCTACGTCACTTCTGAAAATATCGTTCCATCCATACAATTTGTATATATGGAACGATATTTTCAGAATTGGTGTAGCCCAGTGCTACACTTTCGATGCAAAGGAAAAGACCTATTGTCAAGGTGTATCGAATCAGTAATCAGTCGAAAAGGCGATGTAACGCTGTGGTAATTTGCTGTTATTTGGTTTCGTAATTTTTTTAATATACAGTGTTTTGAATTTATCTGATTTTTTTCTGTTTCTGTAACAAAAAAATTGTATTTTAGGCTAAAATTAAATAAACATCATGATATGATCATTAGGGTGATTCATTTCCGCAAAGTTTTTTTGTTTTTTCGGTGATCAAGCAAAATATTGTTATAATTTTACTTAAAATAGTAATCCCTAAGGCGTATAGTGGCACTCAAGGCTGATACTGTGGATCTGCCCCGGAGCGGTACCTGCACGTGGCTCGCTGTGCCGTACCACCCACTCTTGAGAGCTTTTGCCTTCGGGTTGGTATTTTCTTATCATAATAATTAATGATGCTATCACGGCCAAACTGACCTGTATTTCGCTCTCGAAATACCTTCGTACTCTATACCAACAAATTGTCCTGACCAGGAAAAATAAAACAAAATATTATAAAGTTACACAATATTTTATTATAGAAACTTCCAGACAGCTGTTAAATTAAATCGTCTTTCTGTAAAAACAAAAAGATCGTTTCACAGACTCCAATATCCAACAAAATCCACATAAGAGCAATATTTTGCATATGCTCCTCGATTTTAACAATGTCCGTTCGGTATTTTACAATACCACAGCAATAAAATTTTTATTTATGCTCCTCGAATTTAACAATATCCGTCCAGTACTTTAAAAAATTTAAAAATAATAAAAACCTTACTTATGCTTCACGGATTTTAACAATATCCGTCCAGTACTTTCAAAATTTAAAAATTATAAAAACTTTGCTTATTCTGCTCGGATTTTAACAATATCCGTCCAGTACTTTCAAAATTTAAAAATAATAAAAACTTTGCTTATGCTACTCGGATTTTAACAATATCCGTCCAGCACTTTAAAAATATAGAGATACTAATAGGTTTGCTTATGCTCCTCGGATTTTAACAATATCGGTCCAGCATTTTAAAACTAAAAAAATAATAAAAACATTGCTAACTCCTCGGATTTTAACAATATCCGTCCAGCACTTTAAAAATAAGAACATTGCTTATGCTCCTTGGATTTTAACAATATCCGTCCAGCACTTTAAAAATAATAAAAACGTTGCTTATGCTCCTCGGATTTTAACAATATCCGTCCAGCACTTTAAAAATAAGAACATTGCTTATGCTCCTCGGATTTTAACAATATCCGTCCAGCACTTCAAAAATAAAAACATTGCTTCTATGCTCCTCGGATTTTAACAATATCCGTCCAGCACTTTAAAAATAAAAATATTGCTTATGCTCCTCGGATTTTAACAATATCCGTCCAGCACTTTAAAAATTTAAAAATAATAAAAACGTTGCTTATGCTCCTCGGATTTTAACAATATCCGTCCAGCATTTTTCAATTAATATATTTAAAATAATTTCAAAATTAATGCTGTGCTCCTCGGATTTCAACAATATCCGTCAAGCATTTTTCACTCTACTAGTCACGAAATGCTTACCACCTGCCATCGTGTGGTTAAAAAACAAGTCATCTAATAGGTCTCGGGCAGTTAATATTTCATTTAGGCAACAAAACATAAAGGAAAAGCCAAAAACAAAAGAATTACTTGCTAACACCGCCCATCCAGGACAGTACAACTTACCGATTTTTTTCTATGATTGTGAATCCTCAGATTCCTCATACGATTCACTAGACCATATTTATAAAACATAAAGCTTACACGATGCTAACAATTAAACTATATTTAATATTTCAAAAGATTTCTGTACAATTGTGCTAAGCAGAAAAAAGTAAAAGCAATACGTTCAGAGATACTCCTCAGATATTTGGTTGACCCATACTTAACTACCATACTAAATTAAGGCTCAGAGGTACTTCTTCTCAAATATTTAACTGACCTGTACTTAACTTTTTTACTAACAAAAGCAAAAGCTTTAAATGGAAGTTCAAAAAAGGTACTCCTCAGATATTTAACCGACCTGTACTTAGCTTTGTTATTAAATAAAAACAGTAGAGAAGTTCAGAGGTACTCTTTAGGGATTAACCTGACCTATAATTGACTTCCTGGTGACATAATTACAACGTTAAGTTCAGAGGTACTCCTCAGAGATTAACCTGACCTGTACTTGACTTTCTGGTAACATGAAAATAACATTAAGTTCGGAGGTACTCCTCAGGGATTAACCTGACCTGTACTTAATTTTCCGAATGGTAGAATTAACAGTTAATCGCCACTTGGAAAGAGCGCTCGTCCATTCTGACAAATTTCGAACTTCAACAGTTAATAAATTAATTATTGTTACAACATACCTTTTAACTTGCCCAGTAGCGCCCCTGCTAATTTAATGACGCTTAATATTTATATTTACGAATAAGGATTTTTTTTTATCGGTAAAATTTGTTCCACGGTTAATTAAAATACGTGAAGTCGTACCTACCGAACATCATTATATAATTCTTTAATATTTTTAGTCATTTCTACTCTGGTTAACGCTTTTTTTTTAAAGGGTATAGAATTACATATTTCGTAAAAGTATTGACGATAAAAAAAGCGTGTTTAAAACCATCTGTGGTTATTTGTTATTTTAAACTACGGATCATTACGAATTGTATGAAACGGAATATTTATTTTTAAGCAAGTTCAGATATAATTTTCCAGTAAATAAAAACGAAAATGTTTGATTCAGTTAATTTGAAACGAAATTGCCCCGTACTCTATGAAACTTGCGTCAGTATGTAGTTCAGTATCTAAGGTAGAGTCAAAAATAGTTAATAACGACTCACTGCTTAAATGATTAATTATATATTTTCACGCAGTATTTTGTTCTTCGCCCCATTTCCAGGTGACGTTTTTTTTAAGTGTATGCGGTTCTACTAGCAAATTCAGGTACAAACTTTCGAAAACAACTTGCAAGTCCTATCATTTGCCTAATATTTATAACATTAGTCGGTACTGGCAAATTTATTAAAGCTGATATTTTACTTTTACCCGGCCTAATGTCATCTCAGCTGACACATGCCGACCCAAATATTTGACACTTTAAAAGAAAAACGGGATTTGTTTAATTTTTAAGGAAAAAACCTGCTTTCGCTTATGCTTCAAGTACTTATTCTAAAGAATGCAGACCCTCATTTATATTAGGGCAGGGAATCAATATAACCCAAAAGGCACTCTTAGGTACTCGTAATGGCCATCTGGCATTACGAACGCAATTTTCAGAATATAATCTTCGGCTAAAATCTACACATAGCCTATCTCCCCCGTCTTTCTTTTTAACCAAAATGACAGAGCTTACAAATCAAGAATTACTTTCCCGAATAATATTGTTACGCAATATATCTGCTATCATGTTTCTGACTTTTTTTTCGTTCAATTATGGACAGTCTGTATGGTCGATAATTTACAATACAATCATTTATTAAATCAATTTTAAATTTTGTCGTATTAACATAACGCACCGCATTGCCAAAAGTAATTATATTTTTATACTTTCTCAGCAATTCAAACAATTTATTACGGTCTTCATTTTCAAGAGTGTTTACGTTGACATCGTTTAAGATATCTCCGCCATCCGACTCTGACAAAACGTAAACAGAATTCATAAACGATTTATTACGGACTGTATCAATTCCCTGTTTATCAACTGATATTGTGATATCATTGCGTTGTACCGCGTCTCTACCTACAATAATTCATATTCCTACTGATAATTTCGAACAAGAAAAAAAACGTGTCGATAAAAATATTTTCGCACTCCAACATAACAATAGTTTTGTCGTAAGTCGGTACCTGACCACCCCCTAGCCCTTTTAATAGAGTAACAATACTCAACATTACAGCCAACTAAATCTGGATTTTTTTTGACATAAGAGAACAGTGTCCTTAATCACATTAAGAGTTATTACCAATCAATCAATGTTATTACCCATTTTATTTTTTACATTCCTATTTAACGCTCCCATTTTTACAGATACATCTCTTATCTCGCCAATATCGATCTCTATTAGCTCTACTTCAGTAAAATTGATTTTAATACATTTAAATAAAATTAATTTTTCCCTTGCATACTTACAGTACCTAGCAAGTGGTTTGCTTGTAAAAAGAATGGCATTTTTCAACTTTTCCGCCAAATTCTTTTTAGAGGAAAACTATTGTGAATTTCAAACCACCTACGGGCCTCTCCTCGAAGAGAACTTATTTCCACAATTTCACAACACTAACACGATCTACCGAAATCTGCCCGGTCAGAGTCAAATAACGGTAGTACGACGTCATCATTAGCGCGTCACGACGCATGCAGAGACTTCTGCAGTTTTTGAAAAAATTCTATTAACGCTTCGGCACTCATTTTCAAAGAAATGATCGTTTAAAGTTTTTTTTGTGTTAATGGGCCTATCCCGCACTTCTGATGTTATAATTTTACTTAAAATAGTAATCCCTAAGGCGTATAGTGGCACTCAAGGCTGATACTGTGGATCTGCCCCGGAGCGGTACCTGCACGTGGCTCGCTGTGCCGTACCACCCACTCTTGAGAGCTTTTGCCTTCGGGTTGGTATTTTCTTATCATAATAATTAATGATGCTATCATGTACATATAGAAAAAAAAATCTCACCAAGTTTGAGCTCTTAATATCAATTTTAAGTACTTACTATTTAAATTTAAAGTTTTATCATTTAAAATGCATGTAAAATTTTTTATTTTTTTTTTAAATTTCTAATGCTTACATCTTTTACAATAATGCAAATCGGTTTAATGGACCTTGTGGGGAATTTCATGCCCTTCGAAATTGCTTTAGAGTTTTTTTGTGTAACTTGCACTGGTTCGCCAGTAGGAGTCGTGAAAATAGTTTTTGAAAAAAAAAACATTTTTTTTCAATTGTTTCGAGCAAAACGCCAAAAGTAGAGGGAAAAAAGAGCTGACTCATAAGAAGAAAGTTATCCAACAAAAAAAAAAAAAAAAAAATTCGCCATACATTACCGTCTCGATGATGTTGGGTGAGGTTTTCCGGGTTTTCCTCACCTGTAAGTCAAATGGCACCATCAATCATCTTTAAGTCGCCCCGGAGCACCACGGCAAATAATAATAATAGCCGTCCCTTCCCCTACACAAGTCGTTCAGTCGACTTCAGGGGTTGAAATTCACTCGTAAGGGGGTGAATTAGGGAGAGTATTATTATTATTATTATTATTATTATTATTATTTAATGCATTTACAGCCATTTTTATACCTGAAAACGTAAGAAATTGATAAATACTAACTCATAATGTTATTTAGATTAATTTTTTTCTATTGATTACCATTATATTTTCCTACACTAAAAATTTTCTTAGAAATATTATGATTTCTCACTCAATGAATATAATTTCGAAGAGCGTGAAATTCCCCACAAGGTCCATCAAACAGATTTGCAATATTGTAAAAGGTGGGTAAGCATTACAAATTAAAAAAAATTTTACATGCATTTTAAATGGTAAAACTTTAAATTAAATAGGTAGTACTCAAAATTGACATTAAGAGCTCAAACGTAGTGAGAATTTTTCTTTCTATATGTAGATTAATATTTTGCTTGAGCACCGAAAAAAGAAGAAAATTTTGCGGAAATGAATTACCCGAATGATCATATTGGCAGTCATCTGCTGCAAAACTGTTCCAAATTTCTTGAAGACGGGTTCGCAATTCTAGAAATGTTATCAGAAATATTATAGTTTTTAATACGTTTTTCGTTAATATTGCAAATTTCTTTAAAAAACATGGTTTTGGCAGTTAAGCCAACTTCACTGAGACAGGACTCGTATATATATATATATATATATATATATATATATATATATATATATATATTTGAATTTACACATACTTATTCGATAATTATTATTGCCGGTTTTCGTCTCCTTGTGCATCTTTAAAATAGGAAAATAATTTTTGTCACAACCAATTCGTTCTTAAATGCGGAAGACTATGACTCGTCGATTTTCTTTCCCCTCAGACCCGCAAAGGTCTATGTTAAAAATGTGAGTCACTTTCTACAATTATGATATTTAATGAGCTTTAAATGTGTTGTCTTATGCACAGGTCCGGCCTGGGAATTCAATGTTTAAATTGAGTCATGTATATTACGAAATTTAAAGACCACGAAATAATAATTATGGAAATAGTCCCTCATCTGATTGCAAAAAGTGACACGTCGTGTTTTTTGCTTGCTATTTGTAGTTAGGTACAGGGGATGGGTATGAAAAACCTGTGCTATGTCCCAGTGGGAGCAGCCATTTTACGTGTG
This sequence comes from Psylliodes chrysocephalus, assembly GCA_927349885.1. Lineage (NCBI taxonomy): Eukaryota > Metazoa > Arthropoda > Insecta > Coleoptera > Chrysomelidae > Psylliodes > Psylliodes chrysocephalus. The sequence goes on along the minus strand of OV651824.1, from coordinate 7,906,157 downwards.
ATATTCAAAGAAAAGTTGCTTATCGATGAATTTATTCGTTTTTTGCTGGAAATTAAATAATATGCTTCTAGACGTCTATAATAAAAAATCCCTTTGCAAACATTTTTGTCGTCCGGTTTTTCTTCGTTCGGTGTAGGTATTTTCTTTCTGTCTACGATCTAAAGATGAGAAGGAAAATAAAACAGCGATATATTTCTAATGTACTCGTATATTCATAAATTATAGTTAAATACTACCAGATTTTAAATATTATCTCCTTTTGTGTGACATATTAAATGTTTTGTAAGATTGGTTTAATTTTTTCGAACAAATTTTTAAATTATTTTTCATTACTGCACGTACCTATTACTAAAAGCCGCCAGCCCTAAAATATTTTTTATGATAATATGTATTGCAATAAATAACAAGTGTGTATTTATTATTGTACATACATTCTTAAATTTTCTGTTGTATGTATAATATAATTTTTTAGAACAAATCGTCAATTTTACCGCAATAGGTCCGTATGCCAAAAAAAATACACTTTTCACCTTAATTTATTTATTCCAAAGCAAAATAACCGCTTCTAATGTACCTACCACAAAAGTTATTGAAATATATACAATTTGTATAAATGGAACGATATTTTCAGAAGTGGTGTAGCTCAGTGCTACACTTTCGATGCAAAGGAAAAGACCTTATATGTGCTGCGTTTGAGAATCCACATCGGATGCATTTTTTACATCTCGAGCGTTTTTTTATCCACATCGGACACATCTGTCCCATTACATTTACGTATACTGAACCACGTGATCAAAGATTTTTTACATCTCAGATGCATCCGATGTGGATTCTCAAACGCAGCAATGTTTCTTCTGAAGTGCATCGGGTCCTTGTTTTGTTCCATAAAATTATTTGTAACCACTTTTTACTAAAAACTTCCTGTAGAAAACCCCTTTTTTTTTAATAATGTAGGTTTTTTTAGTAAATCCCTTTGACTTTACTTACGTTTTGTTGTGTTTAATGCTTGTAAGAAACCATCTTGTTTGCTTTTAAATGTAGGATGGACAGAGCTGCAATTAATTTAATAATAGTAAATTATATTATTACACTACACCCTGCAGTGGCCTGCGGCCGTTATAGGAAACATACAAATACGAAAAGAAGCGCAATTCTTTTCGTATTTGTATTTCCTATAACGGCTGCAGGGTGTAGTGTAACATTGCTCCCTCTTCTCTAATTATTCGTCTCGAATAACTTGATTACTGGGGCCTGGTTGGAGCCAACGGGAAGGATCTGAACCACGGTATGGCACTAACTTTTCAATGTGAACTACCTTGGGTTTACTTCTCGTTGACAACTGAATGCGGTAGATCAGGTTGTTGATTTTCTTGAGGACGGTGTAGGGACCTTCCCAGTTCCGTTGCAGCTTCTGACAAAGTCCTTTTCGGCGCATGGGATTGTACAGCCATATTGGATCGCCTCTCTCAAAATGTGTCTCTATGGCATGCATGTCGATTCTTTTGCTTTATCGTTATTAACTTTCCAAACGTTGACGAGCGAATTCGTATACCTCCTCTAATCTTTCTTTTAAGTTCTGTATGTACGTGGGAGGAGTACGCATCTCTTCTTCACCAGGAGGCTGCCTTCCAAAAAGAAGATTATGGGGAAGTTTCATCTACCTTCCAGTAATCATCATGGATGGGGTATAACTAGTCGTTTCATGTTCAGAACTTCGTTAGGCTAGCAGAAATAGAGGAATTAAAGTGTCCCAGTCTTTTTGATTATCAGAGACGAATATTGAAAGATACTGGCATATCGTTCTGTTGTGTCTTTCTACCATTTCGTCGGACTGTGGTTGTAGAAGCGTAGTGCGTGTTTTCTTGATGTCTAACGGTTTCATTAATTCTTGCCATAATTCGGATTCAAAATTTCGTCCTTTGGTCAGAATGTAATTCCAGGGGGACTTCGTTTCTCGCAATAACGTTCGTCATAAATGCTTCCGCTACTGTCGTCGCTTCCTGATTAGGAATAGGCACTATTTCGGGCCACTTTGAAAAATAGTCCATAACAACCATCAAGTATTTGTTTCCTCTTTTTGTTAAGGGAAGTGGTCCGAGGATATCGATGGCGATTCGTTCGAAAATGACAGTTCGAGAAGGCAAGCAAGCTATATAAGGATGATCCTGACGTCAGTTTTCAGTTTTTATGATAGACGTTACATGTTAATGTTATCAGTTGTATAATTGTTGTTAAAGTTGAGTTGAAATAAATTGTGGTACCAAAAACCTGTGTAACAATATTTTCAGAAGCCTTTAATTTCAGTTTAGACTGAGTCTCAGGCAACAGCAATACTACGGCTAGCTACAGGCTTGCCAAAATTTTAAAATATTTCTGGATATAAACAAAGTGTGATCCGAATTCAGCTCGAAGGCCGTACCCTAATCCAAAATGTTTAAAATAAACCATTCACACAATAATATTTCTCTTTATAATTCAAATGAAAAGTAATTCATTTGAAATTTGATGAAAATCAATATACATGATTATTCTTTGATGTTTTGTAGCTTCTCTTTCACAAATCAAACTACCGATATTATAAAAACTCTAACACCAGAACATAGTTCAAAAATGAAAACATAAACACCACTAAATAACAATAAAATATTATGTTTTAAAAAACTAATGTACGACGCAAAGTAAAATATTTTCTGTCAACTAACTTTTTCATTTTTGTGACGTCACTGCGTCGTTAGCAACCGTGTTTTGTCTACGAACCGTGGGCGAGCGCACAAGAAAGGTATAAAGCACATACTTATAATAGGTATATGGAGCAAGAGAGACGTCCGACCTGTTTAACAAAGGGGCGGCCATTTTTATACAAGATTACTAGTACATAGGTGACCAGAAATACAGCAATATGAAAACTTGGTTGCAGATGTCTAGGTCTTTTCATTTTTACTTTCCTATCTGTATACAGATATAAGGAAAGTATAGGAATCATGATTTTTTTCGACCTCGAGTTTTCGACGGATTTTTACGTTTTGAGGTCCCCTGAATCCGTTTTGACTATTTTCGCGATGATGTCTGTGTGTGTGTGTGTGTGTCTGTGTGTGTGTGTGTGTGTGTGTGTGTCTGTATAACGCATAACTCATGAACCGATACACGGAAAAACACCAAATTTCAAACTTAAGCTTTGTTCCAACGTCTAATGAGCTGATTAGATTTTGGGCAGAGTCGGAACATCTGGGGGGGTACTTTATAGGTGGTAATTTTTATATTTTATGGAATATATCTGTTATTTACGTTTGGGGAAGAAAATTCTTCAAATGAAAGTTACTTCTTATTTTATTATCTATAATTTTTGTTATATACAAAATTTTCCTAAAATGGTCCGTATTCGCGAAATTTGACAAAATGTAAAAAAAATATTTTTTTTTATAAAAATTGTTCAAACAAAAGTTGTTTGTAATATAATTCTCTATCATTTTTATCTTATAGATAATTTCTCTAAAATGGACCGTATTCGAGATATTTGAGAAAATGTGTAAATTTCGAAATTTGAAGAAAACTCAAAAATGGATAAAGAAAAAAACATTAAATTTTAAACTTAAGTTTTATTTCGGCCTGACGTGAAATGATTAGATTTTGGACAAAGTCGGAACATCTGGGGGGGTACTTTATGGGAGGCCGTTTTTATATTTTATGGAATATATCTGTTATTTATGTTTGAAGAAAAAAATTGTTCAAATAAAAGTTACTTCTAATATTATTATCTATAATTTTTGCTTTATGTAAAAATTTCCTGAAATGGTCCGTATTCGAAAAATTTGACAAAATGTGCAAAATTCTGATTTTTATGAAAATTGTTGAAATAAAAGTTGTTTGCGATATCGATCTCTATAATATTTGTTTATACATGATTTTTTTAAAATGGACCGTAATGGAAAAATTGTAGGAAAAGTGCTAAATTTAAATTTTTCAGTATTTTCATTTTCAATGAATATCTATAGAAAAATGTTTCGCGGTAGATGTATGTGGACAATGTATATATTTAGTTTATCCTCTAAACATTTATAGAGATGCTGCAATAGATTGTACAAAATAACCGGATAAAGCCTGTAATACCTAGATAGGAAAGTCATGTGTTGGACACATCAGATTTTTAAATACATCATTTTGTACAGATTTTTTAAAAGAAATAATACAATATTATATCTGAATTAAATTTTTATTCTACAACAAAAAAAATATTTTAATGTTTAAAAATACATGTTAGGCTGATAAATAATAGGCCGACAAATAATAGATTAAATACCTAAATACTAACTTTAAATGACAAAAGTACAGTAGAGGAAGTTAAAAATATTAAAATTTCCAGGATACTTTATAATTAAATTGATGGTTGCATATTTGTTTTATTTTAAACAATTTACTTTCTTCTTGTATAATTTCTAAAAGCTACAAATTTTTAGTGAACGGGTCGTCATTATTGATTCTGCAGTGAATTGTATTAAAAACTTAAAATAAATTTTGTCCAATCTCTATATGGCAGATAACCACAATAAGGAACGATCTGCTTGTTTTGGAACCCTAAAATAATATAGACACTTCTTTAATATCCTTTATTTTTGCTAAATTTTATTACTTGTGGAATGTAACATTTGAATCTATTGGCAACAGTCTTCTTATGTTCTTGCAAGATCTTACAAGACAAGACATCTTGAATAAAGCCCAGTATAGAGAACTTATACTGGGATTAAAGTCTATTCACAAATGTTAAAATAAATAAAACGTTTATACACTTAAGAAAATAATATCCACAATCAAAATATTCTAAAATAACACAAAAAAATTTAACCAAATTCACAAACATATTAAAATTTGACACTTTTGACAAATAAAGATAAATTGGTTGCATAAGTTTCAGTTTGTTTATATAAAAATGGCGGTCATTTCTATCTTCTTTTATTAAACACTCAGTAAAGATGCGCAGAGGGTTTTACGCCGTATACCTATTTAAGTATGTGGTATAAAGTCGCCACGCTGTCCTTATACATCCACAATTAAGGACAGGCACAATCTTTAGTAAGGTCAGTCTAGGGCGTAAACGATCTGCGCATGCTCAGATGTCAAAATAAGAGCGGCGCTAATAGTGACTGACCTTAAGCGAACTTGCAATATATCTCTTATGACGTTAAAAACAGAAAGAACATTTAAGTTAATAAAGAGATGCAAATTTCTATAACGGCCGCCACTAATAGTGACAACGTAATTAGAGGCAAATAAATTTCATGCTAAAATAAGACTTATTGCAAACCTGAAGTTTTGACATTATACATATTTCTAACACCATTTTAAAAATTTTAAATTACATTTAATCTTTTTTGTTATCTATAATAGTGCAAATTTTAATATTACTTCCTATATATCCTGCAAGATAAACTCTTAATCAACTTCCCAGGTTTCGCTACTAAACAACTTCTCAGAAGTCAGTTCTATAACGTAAACGATCTGCGCATGCTTAGATGTCAACATAAGAGCGGCGCTAATAGTGACTGACCATAGGTGAACTTGCAATAACTCTAATATTTTCGTATCTCCTGAAATTTCTTTTTTTTTGACATTCTAACCTATCGCAGTAACAACAACGAAACGTTACTTGAATGTTTTGTCAGTAATGTGAATTATTAAAACGTTTCTGTAAATTTGTTCGAATGTTACGGAACAATTAAATAGTTTTTTATGAGTGCGACTAATTAAATATTTTTATAAGTTACACTTCTGATTATTTTTTTAAGAATGGATATCCCACTTGAATAGTTTTTCATTAGTGTGAAATATTACGGTAAATTTGTTTTAAGAGATATCGAAATTTAACGGGTTTTTGTTAGTGTCAATTTTCCTTTAATTTATATTTCTAATTAGATTTATCAGTGTGAATTATTAAATGTTTCTGTAAATTAAATGTCCGTTTAAAATGTTTTGAACAAATATTACACTTTAATGGTTTTCGATCACTGTGAATTATCACATGTCTCTGTACGTCGGATTTACGTTTAAATTTCTTTGAACAAATATCACATTTATATGGTCTTTCATTAGTGTGGATTATTAAATGTTTCTGTAAGTCATAATTATTGTGAAATTTTTTTAAACAAACATGACAACTGAAAGATTTTTCGTCAGTGTGAATTTTGAAATGCTCCTTTAAACTAAATTTCTGATTAAATTTTTTGAGACAAATGTCACACTTAAATGGTTTTTCCTTAGAGTGAATTAATAAATGTGTATTCAAACTATCTTTTCGATTAAATGTTTTGGCGCAAGTGTCACATTTGAATGGTTTTTGATTGGTGTGAATTAATAAATGTGTTTGTAAAGTAGATTTCTGATTAAACTTTTTGGGACAAATGTCACATTTAAATGGTTTTTCATTAGAGTGAATTAACAAATGTGTATTTAAAATATCTTTTCGATTAAATGTTTTGGTGCATATGTCACACCTAAATGGTTTTTCATTAGTGTCAATTGATAAATGTTGCTGCGTGTGAATTATTAAATGCCTCTGTAATGTAGATTTCAAAGTAAACTTTTTGGGACAAAAGTCACACTCAAATGCTTTTTCATTAGAATGACTAAATAAATGTGTATTCAAATGAGATTTTTGACTAAATGTTTTGGCGCAAATATTACACTTAAATGGTTTTTCATTGGTGTGAATTATTAAATGTCTCTGTAAGTCACAGTTGCGCTTAAATTCTTTCAAACAAATATAACACATCAATTCTCTTACAGTAGTGTTAATTGTTAAATGTCGCAATAAGTTAGATTTCATATTAACTTTCCTGGTCCAACTGTGAGACTCGTTTAATTTTTGAATTACGTTTCTTCTACTAGTTCTATTTTTTACTAAATGGATAAAACAATGCCGAAAAAAATCAATTTTCTTCATAAATTTTCCACAAAATATACAAACTGCGAAACGCTTTCTAAAATGTTCTTCAATATGTTTCGATCTTGATTTAGTAGAAGTAAAATCTGTAAATAAAAAAAAAATAAAAATAATATTATAATTTTATTCATAAGAAAATATACAATATAAAACATTACAAATTGAATAAAGTTTAGAAGTCATAAGTATCAAATATATACTTAATTCTAATTTAAAAAAATATTAAGAACCGGTCCTTTCAGTCCTAGATTGTTTCATATCAATTGAAACCGCCCAATCTCAATTAATTTGAATGACAATAATACAGGGTTTTAATTCATTTGGAACAATGGGAAATTTTGGTTAGTTAATTTGTATTGATTATCTAAATTTAACATATAATTAAAGTTGACAGTTTCGTTACGAGTACTTTTATTGTCTTTTACGCCAATCATTATCAAATAATGGACGTGCTGTTAAATTTAACAGCTCTGAGAACAAATAATATTAATAAAAATAATAATTTTATTTACTGAAATAAATACATTACGAAATACAAATAAAAATCTACAATTTATAATATCAGTAAAAAATCAGTCTGAGATTTGAATACAGTTTGAAGTCATTTTCCGTTTGACAAACAAAGCAACCTAGCTTCATAACAGAACTATATACAGATTCGGCTTAAATTTTCAATGGGTATAGCGAATTAAGAAGAGGAACAGCAACAGTATCATAAGCTGGGTAATTACATGTAGAAATAATTACAATTACAAAGTGCTTTTTCAAAAAAGGAATTAATTACAAGTACAAAGTTCATGTTTTAAAAATAGGAATTATATCGATTTAATTACAATTACATGAAAAAAAAAAAAGAATTATGAATTACTTTTATAATTACTGTTACGGAAAATCTTAGTAGTTGAAGTTAATATTATAGTTAGAAATATGTTGCTTGCTATATTTCTCAATGTCATGGTATTGTCATATTTTTTTAATAATAAAAAGAAAGTTGTCAAAGTATAAGGTCTAGGGTGCCTGTAAACATAACGGACACACGAATTTCGAAAAATTTTTTTAACTAAAAAATAGTACTAACTGTATATATGAAATAACAAAAAAAAAATTTGCGGGTTACGCATAAATAACAGAGAAATTTGAATTTTAACCTTCAGATTTTGGTGTTTCTAACCTAACATTTTTTCAATTTTCGTGTAATGTATGTGCATGGTTATCAAGAATTTCAATTTTTAACAAAACCCAGATTAATAATTGACAGAATCCAATAGGTATTTTTATGAATCGAATACTTACATGTTTGATTTTACTGTCTGCTTTAATCTCATCTCACGTAATTATAGTTACTTATGAAAAATATTTGGTAACTATTGCGAAGACGCCCTTTTCTTAAAAATACAAATTTTTTTACGAAACTTACATTTTAGGCTTTAGGAAGGAGCGTATTTTTCAAATATACCACCGGAAACCCCATAATTTAACGTTTATAAAAATAGATTGCATTTAAAGGCTTACGAGGATCATTAACTGATCATTTATGTAAACTTATTCATTAGAATTTAGAATTATATCTGTCAATTCAAATATTTGCGGTGTTGCCAAGTGTAATTAAAATCAACGAAAAAGAAATTACCCTATTTTTTAAATAGCATTTCCATACACTTTAAAAAGCATTTCTTTAATTTATTTTCAGTCACATCTGACAATTTATTTAACCATTTTGATTGAATTGTTGTGGTACATAATAAATAATATTACATCATCTATAAAGTAATAAACAAGTACTTTTCGAAAATTTTTAAACATAATTTTATTATCACTTTATATTAGGCATTCCAAACAAGATGGCTACCCGTTTAAAATGACAGGCCACTGACAGGTTATAATAATATGGCAGCACTGTGGGCCTGTTGATTTGATAGGATCAATGTTATAGACAGTTATATAGATTGATCATCCATGTATTTCAAAATAAACATATGCTTATGCCTTAAAGTAAAAATGTAGGAAATTATACTTTTAATATATTCTAAGGTTGGAAATTGGTTTTAAAACACATTTTTCCTAAATCGATTCAAATTAATGGAGACTTGCCAGCACTGATCTCTATTATTTTATTGGATAGGATATAGCCCCCTAAAAAACGTTCCGAAAAATTGGCCGATTTGGGCAAATAATATGGCGGACCGGATGTTATTTAACGTAACCTCTATTTCCATTTGTCATTACATTTGTCATTTAATTGTGTCAACAAGCTACGATGAGATGTTTTTATTGTAAAAAACAAAGTAAAAAGAGTATGAAATAAACAATAAACGTTCATTCCTGAAGACACAATATGATTCACGTTTCCATTTTTATATTTTCTTTCATAAAAAATCAAATCATGGGTGAAATTTCCCGAAGGACATCGCCCGCAAAAGAAATAGAAGAAGAATAAGAAGAAAAACTAATCAAATTATAGGTTAGGTATGTCAAATTATCCCAAATTTCAGTTCTGTGAACCCACCATAATTTGCCCAAATCGGCCAGAATTTTTGCACTTCCGGTCTCCGTGGTGGAACGATTTTTTAGTATGTTAAATATAGCCTATATCCTATCCAGTAAAATAATACAGATCAGTGCTTGCCAGGCAATATGGCCGCTCGCAAAAAACACGCTTTGAGCAATCTATATAACTATATATGTATCATCGACTCCGTCAATGACAACAGGCCCACAGGATTGCCATATCTAAACTTTGATTTATTTTATACATTTTTTATCCAAAATACTTTTTGTAAACCAATCATAATTCAAAAAAATTAAAAAGTTCATTGACACACCTACGCCATAAAAACACGCTCGTCCTCCTACGTCCTAACTATCTTAGAAGCGATCGTGTTTGGTTATTGTTTCGAAATTTGCAAATGCCCTTTTTACACCTACACCGTAAGAGCACGCATCGCTGGTAGCACCTGCTAACCACTAAAGGAGCACGCGAGCGAAGCGAGCGCCCTTTTTGCACCTGTATCATAAGAGCACGAATCGCTCGTTCTACCCACTTTCTAACTACTAAAAAGCAAGCGAGCGAAGCGAGCGCACCCGGCCTACGTTTCGAAATTCGCCGCGAATTTCGAAACGTCGGCCGGGCGCGCCCTTCTTGCACCTGTATCATAAGAGCACGAATCGTTCGTCCTACCCACTTCTTAACTACCACAGAAGCAAGCGAGCGAAGCGAGCGCGCCCGGCCGACGTTTCGAAATTCGCGCGAATTTCGAAACGTCGGCCGGGCGCGTCTTTTTTGCACCTGTATCATAAGAGCACGAATCGCTCGTCCTACCCACTTCCTAACTACTACAGAAGCAAGCGAGCGCGAGTTAAGAAGTGGGTAAGACGAACGATTCGTGCTCTTATAGTACAGGTGCAAAAAGGGCGCGCCCGGCCGACGTTTCGAAATTCGCGGCGAATTTCGAAACGTCGGCCGGGCGCGCTCGCTTCGCTCGCTTGCTTTTTAGTAGTTAGAAAGTGGGTAGAACGAGCGATTCGTGCTCTTATGATACAGGTGCAAAAAGGGCGCTCGCTTCGCTCGCGTGCTCCTTTAGTGGTTAGCAGGTGCTACCAGCGAAGCGTGCTCTTACGGTGTAGGTGTAAAAAGGGCATTTGCAAATTTCGAAACAATAACCAAACACGATCGCTTCTAAGATAGTTAGGACGTAGGAGGGCGAGCGTGCTTTTATGGCGTAGGTGTGTCAATGAACTTTTTAATTTTTTTGAATTATGATAGGTTTACAAAAAGTATTTTGGATAAAAAATGTATAAAATAAATCAAAGTTTAGATATGGCAATCCTGTGGGCCTGTTGTCATTGACGGAGTCGATGATACATGCGAGCGGCCATATTGCCTGGCAAGCACTGATCTGTATTATTTTACTGGATAGGATATATTTAACATACTAAAAAGTCGTTCCACCAAGGAGACCGGAAGTGCAAAAATGCTGGCCGATTTGGGCAAATTATGGTGGGTTCACAGAACTGAAATTTGGGATAATTTGACATACCTAACCTATAATTTGATTAGTTTTTCTTCTTATTCTTCTTCTATTCCTTTTGCGGGCGATGTCCTTCGGGAAATTTCACCCTTGATTTGATTTTTTATGAAAGAAAATATAAAAATGAAAACGTGAATCATATTGTGTCTTCAGGAATGAACGTTTATTGTTTATTTCATACTCTTTTTACTTTGTTTTCCACAATAAAAACATCTCATCGTAGCTTGTTGACACAATTAAATGACAAATGGAAATAGAGGTTACGTTAAATAACATCCGGGGTCCGCCATATTATTTGCCCAAATCGGCCAATTTTTCGGAACGTTTTTTAGGGGGCTATATTATATCCTATCCAGTAAAACAATACAGATCAGTGCTGGCAAGTCTCCATTAAGTATAAGGGGTTAAAAAAAAGGTCCTTTATTGCTCACAAGTCAATTTTAATTGGCGACCGGTTTCGAAGCTATTACTTCATCATCAGGCACACCTAAATGGAATGTCAAGGAGTCAGTTGTAATAAAAGTATGAACGGACATTAACATATACAAAATAACAGAAAAAACAAAAGAAAATTAAACAATGACCTTGACTCACCTTGACTCCATAAAGGAAGTGCTACATAAAGTTTAACAAACGAGTTAAAAAATTCATGTAATACCTACAATAGTATTTTTTAAAAAATATTTTTAGGTTATGTTAAACCGCGAGATGTCTGATTGAATAAATTAATAATTAAAACACATGTAAGACAATTATTAACTAAACAACACAAAATAATAAAATAATAAATAAAAAGTCTCCATTAATTTGAATCGATTTAGGAAAAATGTGTTTTAAAACCAATTTCCAACCTTAGAATATATTAAAAGTATAATTTCCTACATTTTTACTTTAAGGCATAAGCATATGTTTATTTTGAAATACATGGATGATCAATCTATATAACTGTCTATAACATTGATCCTATCAAATCAACAGGCCCACAGTGCTGCCATATTATTATAACCTGTCAGTGGCCTGTCATTTTAAACGGGTAGCCATTTTGTTTGGAATGCCTAATATAAAGTGATAATAAAATTATGTTTAAAATTTTTCGAAAAGTACTTGTTTATTACTTTATAGATGATGTAATATTATTTATTATGTACCACAACAATTCAATCAAAATGGTTAAATAATTTGTCAGATGTGACTGAAAATAAATTAAAGAAATGCTTTTTAAAGTGTATGGAAATGCTATTTAAAAAATAGGGTAATTTCTTTTTCGTTGATTTTAATTACACTTGGCAACACCGCAAATATTTGAATTGACAGATATAATTCTAAATTCTAATGAATAAGTTTACATAAATGATCAGTTAATGATCCTCGTAAGCCTTTAAATGCAATTTATTTTTATAAACGTTAAATTATGGGGTTTCCGGTGGTATATTTGAAAAATACGCTCCTTCCTAAAGCCAAAAATGTAAGTTTCGTAAAAAAATTTGTATTTTTAAGAAAAGGGCGTCTTCGCCATAGTTACCAAATATTTTTCATAAGTGAGATGAGATTAAAGCAGACAGTAAAATCAAACATGTAAGTATTCGATTCATAAAAATACCTATTGGATTCTGTCAATTATTAATCTGGGTTTTGTTAAAAATTGAAATTATTGATAACCATGCACATACATTACACGAAAATTGAAAAAATGTTAGGTTAGAAACACCAAAATCTGCAGGTTAAAATTCAAATTTCTCTGTTATTTATGCGTAACCCGCAAATTTTTTTTTTGTTATTTCATATATACAGTTAGTACTATTTTTTAGTTAAAAATTTTTTTCGAAATTCGTGTGTCCGTTATGTTTACAGGCACCAGTAAGAGTATGCATGTAAGTTCCGCTTCTAAGAAAATTAGAAAAGCTAAACTACTAGCAATCCAGGAAGAAATAGGCGAAATTCAAGATAGCTTCTTAAAACAAGAAGAAATATTTAATTTAGAATGTGAAATAGCTGAACTAAAAAGCAGAGAGATAATCTCACAAGAGGACGTAAAAGCCAAATAAAGTGAGATAAATCGAAAGAAAAAGCTTTTAAACTTGCTAGAATCTAAATTAGAAAATAAAAAGACCTTCTTTAGTAAATATGAAAAATATTTTAATATAAATTCAGACTCAAATGAATCAGAAGATTCTGGAAGAGATTTGAGAAGTTTGAGTGTTGAAAAATCAAGAAGGTTGAGAAATACGCAAGAATGGGTATCAAAAAATCATCAATGTCTTGATTATTATCTTGTTTCTCACAATAATGATGTAGAAAACTTAACTAAGTCAATCAATTCAATGTTAGCTCGCCAAACTGTAGGGAAACAATTAATTAATTTTGATGGATCTTCACATCTAAAATGGCCTATTTACTATTCACAATTTCTGCTATCAGACAAAGCCTGCTTGTTTTCCCCAGAAGAAAATATACTAAGACTAAATGATAGTCTCAGTGATGAAGCGAGGAAATCAATAGAAATCGTTCTTATAACTGCTCGAAACCCCGACAAAATATTAAACATTTTAAAACAAAAGTACGGAAGACCCGAAGCAATTATGGAAGAACTACTATCCAAAGCACACCAAATCTCTTCGAAAGTGCGGAATCGGTTATTAATTTTAATAGTACTGTATAAAATCTGGCAGCTGCAATTAATGAAGATTTGGCTAATTATATCGATGAGAGACATTTATTAGCAATTTTAGTTAACAAACTACCTCCTCACTTACTAACACAATGGGGTAGTTACTTGATCGGCCACAAAGTAGAAGATCATAAAGAGTCTTTACAAGAGTTTTCAAACTGGGTACAACAAATGTCAAAGATGATATCAAGAATTTCATTTGTTTCCAAAAATACTAATCCTACCTTTCACCTTCATGATTCTACTTCTACAAATGGTATAAAATTGGAAGAAAAATAACGAAGTACCAGTAACTAGAAAAATTTGTAAAATCTGCAAACAAGATGAACATGCATGGGAAAATTGTAATCAGTTCCAGGTTGCGAGTGTAAAAGAACGCTGGAAGATAGTACAAAAATGCAATGCACGCTGCCGCTGTTTACGTCAACATTGTGGAAAATGTAAAAAAAAGAAACCATACGGTGTAAATAATTGCGAAAGGTTTCACCATAGTTCTCTACATAAAACTTATATACCGAAAAATACTGAAATTACGACTCATGTCAAAGAAATAAACCCAAACATTCTATTGAAAATTTTACCTATAAAGATTCGAGGTCCAAATGGTACATTCGATGTCACAGCCTTACTTGATGAGGGAAGTACTGTAACGCTGATTGAATCTGACACAGCCACGAAAATCGGACTTTATGTACCTACTTCGCCCCTTTGTTATAAGTGGACAGGTGAAGTATATCATTTCGAAGATGGTTCTCAAATTGTGGAGACCGAAATTGCTGGTAAAAATACGAGTTTTTACAAACTTCACAATATCCGAACAATCAAGAATCTTGACCTACCTGTTCAAAAATACGATTTTCCTGCTCTAATAGAACAATTTCCCTTTGCAAAACAAGTATATGAAGATCTTAAAACTATATAAAAGCCGACTTTGCTCATAGGGCAAAATAATGCTCACCGAATTGTTTCTAGGCAAGTAATTCAGCCAACCCCAGTTTCTCCAATCTTATCAAAAACAAAAATTGGATGGACACTTCATGGAACAATTGGAAACGCTTCAAATTCATCTGAAAAAGAAATATCCTTTCTCTGTTGTGAAAAAGCAGATATCCAATTGCATGAAATGGTAAAGAATTATATGAAGCTATAGTAAGAGAAAATAGAAAAAGAAAAGGGTTGATAGAGAAAGAACAAGTTAGTTCATTAGCACAAGATTCTATAAACAAGCTTGGTAATAGGTATGAAATAAGATTATCATGGAAAAGAGATATAGAATTTCCAAATTCCAAACCAATGGCGATGCAACGCCTGCAATGTTTAGAAAAACGCCTTCAGAGAGACAATGAACTGGCAACTACGTATGAAGAGGAAATTCAAAAGCTTTTGCATAAAGGGTATGCAGAACCAGTAAGCTACCAACAATTGCAAAATCAACATAGTATGGTTTCTTCCTCATTTTCCTGTAAAAAATCCCAATAAATCAAAGAAAACTCGCCTGGTTTTTGATGCTAAAGCCTCCCAAAATATATCGAATGAATGCTATGCTTTTTGGTCTTACTTGTTCGCCCTTTTTGTCACAATTCGTTAAGAATTATAACGCAGAACAATTTAGGGATTTCTATAAACGAGCTGTCAATGGAATAATTCAGAAACACTATGTGGACGACTATCTTGATGGTACTGAGACAGTAGATGAAGCAGTTCAACTGATTAAGGAAGTAACATTTATTTATAGTCAAGGCGGTTTTGAAATTGTAAATTTTTTATGCAATTCGAAGGATGTTTTAAATCAATTGCCAAAAAATATTATATTACCTAGACAAATGAATTTAGAAGTTGACAAACAAGTAAGTGAAGAAAAAATACTTGGCATGCTGTGGAATCCAATTGAAGATTGCTATACTTTTAAATTAAAATTTCACAAAGTTTCCAAAGATATTTTCGACGGTACCAAAGTTCTTACTAAACGCCAAGTTCTGCAAGTTGCCATGTCTATATATGATCCATTTGGTTTTTTGTCACCTATAACCATTAAAGTTAAAATTCTTTTGCAAAATATCTGGAGAAGAGGCCTTGGATGGGATGATTTCATTAGTGAAATAATGTTCACCCAATGGAATAAATGGTTAAAAGAAATAAAACACGCTATGAATATCAAAATTTCCAGGTGCTACTCAAAAAGAATAAAAGAAGCAGCAACACTTCAGATCCATACATTTGTTGACGCCAGTGAAGATGCCTATTCTGCTGCAGTTTATTTACGAATCAATCTACAAGGTGAAGTAAAAGTTACATTGGTTGCATCCAAAGCTCGTGTGGCCCCATTGAAGTCTCTTACCATTCCGAAATTGGAATTGCTTTCTGCTGTTTTAGGTGAGAAGAATAAAAGAAGCAGCAACACTTGAGATCCATACCATTCAAAGATCGTGTGGCCCCCTTGAAGTCTCTTACCATTCCGAAATTGGAATTGCTTTCAGCTGTTTTAGGTGTGAGGCTGAGATCAGAGGCTTAAAACATTTGGAATTAAACATTACTTCTACATACTACTGGTCTGATTCGAAAACTGTCATACAGATAATAAATTACAGACGTTTGTTGCAGCCAGGGTGAGTGAAATCTTAGAATGTTCCGATGTCAAAGAATGGAACTGGATATCAACAACAGAGAACATTGCTGATGAATGTACACGAAGCACATCCAAATACCCTCTTAATTCAAATCATTGTTGGTTTAAAGGTCCCAAGTTTTTATATGATAGTAAGAATAACTCGCCGAAAATTTCTTCTAAGTTAGAAAATGAAGAAGGCCCAGTAGAATACTCACATGTATTGATTATTACTGAATCATTTGTTTATTTACCTTCCATAAAATCTCATTACACATGTATAAAATTGTTACGAATTACAGCAAGGGTAAAAAGATATATCACCAACTTGAAAACCAAAAGTTGTACTGATACTAACTGTAATAGAATGATTGGAATATTACGTAAAAAGTCGCTGATTGTAACAGTCGAAAAAAATAAGTTAAACGTGTCTCAAATGCGCTTACCTTCTGTGTTGCATCATATTGTTCGTCGGATGAAGTAGGTGGGAGTATTAGTCTAGTAGCCAAGACCGGGCCCGGTTACACAGTTTATATAATAACGTTTATTATATAGGATTTTATAATAGCGGATTTAACGGCACATACACTCCACAAAGCATTCTCGTCGCGACAATTGCTGTAGTTCTTCTCGTCCAACGGCGCTTCACTTGTCTTACAGTCAGACAAAGCGCATGTGTGGGCCAAAGTTTTAAGTAAGCGATTTGAGACAAAGCGCGAATATTTAAATAATAAAATAGGAATTAATTCATTCTGGAACATTTCCTGCCCCGAAAAAATGTAAATAATACATTTTTAAACTGATTAGACAATTCCCCCCAAAAAAAAACTAAATATTAAAGCAAAAAACAAAGAAAGTTCAAATAATAGAATTAAACCAAAAAAACATTATAAAATACTACAGGTAGCATATATAAAAAAAAATAATTAATTATTAGGTAGTGGACATAGTTTTACCAATGGCCGTTTTAAAATACAATTTTGTGTTTTTACCGTAGCTACTCTAGCTATGTTATCATTACCAAAATGCAGTTGAGTAACACGGCCTAACAACCATTTATTAGGAGGTAAATTATCGGTTTTAACCAAAACTAAAGTACCAAGTTTGGGGGTGTTAGCAGGGTCTAACCATTTGGCTCGCTGCTGTAGGGTATGCAAATATTCTTTATGCCAGCGACGCCAAATATCTTGATGGATGCGCTGTAACAATTACCACCTAGAAAGGCGATTTAGGGGGACATGTTCGAAACTGGGAACGGGAAATGCGGTTAAAGGTTCCATGGTCAAGAAATGACCGGGCGTTAAGGCGTTGATATCGTCGACATCATTAGATATGGGAACTAGTGGTCTAGAATTTAATATGGATTCTATAAGTGTCAGAACTGTATAGAATTCCTCATATGTGAGAATTTGATCACATACGACGCGGCGAAGGTGAGTTTTAACACTTTTAACGCCAGCTTCGGCTAGACCATTAAAATGAGGAGCTCCGGCGGGGCTAGGAAACCATTGAATAGTTTCACTTGCGCTGGCCTGTTCCATAAGAGAAAGCAATTCGCGTTTTGCACCCATAAAATTTGTGCCACAATCACTGTACATCTGTGAGACTTTTCCACGCCTTGCAATACATCTTTGTAGAGCGGCTAAAAATGTTGGTGTAGATAAATCACTGGCAAGTTCCAAATGTACAGCTTTGGTAGCCAAGCAGACAAAAATACAGAGGTAAGCTTTGCAACTTTTTACTCCTCTGTGACGACTAATAGTTATATTAAATGGGCCTGCGAAATCAACAGCGGAGCGACCGAAAGGTTTTACCTCAGACACTCGAGACAGCGGCAAATCTCCCATTGGGGGTTGATAAGAGGTAGGAGATGTTTTCCAACAGCGTAAACATTTCGAAATCACTGAGTTAATGGCTCGTTTTGAGGATAGAACCCAAAACTGTTGAGCTAGTAAGAAGTGAGTACTTCTAAAGCTAGCATGAAAATACTTTTCATGAATGTGGCAAATGACGAGTGTAGTTAATAGACTTTTTCTAGGTAATAATATGGGGTGCTTAGATGAATAAGATATAGATGCATTATGCAGTCGACCTCCCACTCTAAGAATATTGTTATCATCTAAAAAAAACATTCAACTTACGTAGAGGTTTAGAAAAACGTTTGGACTCAATTTCTTCCTGAAAGTGAGTATATTGAGTAGTTTTTACCAAAACAAGAAGGGCAGAATACAATTCGTCGGTGGAAAATATGCCACAATGTTTAAAAAGCGGGTGTTGACAATTGTAGATAAAGCGCAAGATGAAACTTAAAATATTTTGAATAGTAGTCAAAGAAGAATAATTTTCAAGCATAGAAATTACAAAACTCTCATTGTTATGATTGAGCAATGTTGAAAATAATATCATTTTACGTCGTTCTTCTTTGGGAAGCGTAACCTCATTAGCAGAAGATGGGAAAGTAGGCCAAGAACTTTCATCTTCGTAAAGAAATTTAGTATATCTTGATGTATATCATGTATAACAAGAAATTTAGTGGCGATTATAGAAATTTTCGCTCATTTATAGACCATTTTAATAATTTAGTTCATGAAAAACCTCATTTATCTAATATTGAAAAATTCGATTATTTACTCTCTTGCTTGGATGGAAAACTATATTCTTTAGTTCGACATTTGCCTTTAACTTCTAATAATGATCAATTAGCTTATGATACTTTACAAGAGAGGTATGCAAATCCACGAAAATATGCACAAGCTCATTGGAATGAGATTGACAGCACGTCTAAAATTAAATCGAATAATCCGCACGCTTTAGAAAAACTACTTGATATTTTTAAAGAAAATATTGCCGCTCTAGAAATCTTAGGTTTTCCGGTTGAACATTGGGATTTCATTCTAGCCATGATGTTACTTAAACGACTTGATAATGAAACTAAACTACGTTTCGAACTTGAACATCGTTCTTGTCAGGTTCCTAGCTATAAAAGTCTTATTAAATTCTTAAACGAACAATATTTAGCTTACGATAATATTGATTCGGACTCGCCATCCAGTTCAAATATAAAAAATAAACCTAAGAGTATCACACCACGTCCGCGTTCGTTTTTTACGAATACTGGCGCTAAATCGCCTAGTTCTAATTGTATTCTTTGCAAGGAAACTCATTCGCTTTATAAATGTCAGAATTGCGCTTCAAAGTCGCCCTCTGAAAGACATGCCTTCTGCAAATCTAACCATTTGTGCTATAATTGCTTGAGTAGTTCTCATGACCTGAGGTCTTGCAATAGTACTCAAGGTTGTAGGTATTGTTTTTCAAAATCACATCATAGCTTGTTGCATTTTGATCGGCAAATATCTCAAAATCACCGCCCTTTGGACCGCTTGCCTCCTACTTCGTCTACGTCTCTGCCAAATTTCACTAGTACTAGTACTTTAGGAAATCAAATTCTTACCGCTCAAGGAGTAATAGAATCAAGTCGAATTTTATTAGCTACCGCCCTTATCGATGTTCTTGATAATCGAGGAATTTACCGCTCATATCGCTGCTTACTAGATTCGGGAAGTATGAGTTCGTTTATTTCCAAGCGAGCTGCTACTCGTCTAAATCTTGCCCAAACCGAATTTTCTGTAGATATTAGAGGTTTAGACTCGATGACATCTACCCTTGACACCGCTCGTGTAGGGGTAACGTGCAAACCCCTTAATCAGCCAGAACCTAAAATATATCTAGATGCTATTATCGTTAATCAAATATGTGATAACCTTCCTGATTCTACATTACCTATTCATAATTGGTCTCATCTTTTGGATCTTAAGCTTGCTGACCCCAAATATTTTACTCCAGGTCTTGTCGATCTGTTACTTGGGGCAGATGTCTTTCCAAAACTATTATTAAATGGACATGTTACCGGAACCATATCTGAACCTGATGCCATTCATACAATTTTTGGTTACGTGATTTTGGGAAAAACTTCTTCAATACCTCGTCCTGTTATGTCAACGTTTTTTTGCAAATCTTCTTGTATTCGAGAACTTAATAATACTTTAACCAATTTTTGGGAAGTTGAAAAAATACCCGAAACTACGACCTTTTCTAGTGATGATGACCTTTGTGAAAAATTGTTTTTAGATTCTTATACCTATACTAATGGTCGATATAGTGTGTCACTGCCCTTTAAGAGTGATCCTCCGCCTTTTGCTGGTATTCGTGACCTTGCTTTATCTCGCTTTCATTCTCTGGAACGCCGATTATTAAAGAATGAAAATTTGTAGTTAGAATATTCTGCTTTTTTAAAGGAATTTCTAGACCTTGGCCATATGGAATTAATTTCTGGTCAATCGCTTTCCTCAACCAATGCTTATTATATTCCACACCACTGTGTGGTAAAGCCGCATAGTATTTCAACCAAATTAAGGGTTGTGTTTAACGCTTCTGCTCATTTACCTAATCAGAAATCTCTTAATGATTGTCTATTTGTTGGACCCAAATTACAACAAGACATATGTGCTATTTTGTTATATTTTCGCCTTAATGCTTTTGCTGTGTGTGCTGATATTAAACAAATGTACCGAATGATTTTAGTCAATTCGCAAGATTGCAATTATCAACGTATCCTTTGGAGATTTTCTCCAACCCAACCAGTTCGGGATTATCGATTAACTCGAGTTACATATGGAATTAGTAGTGCACCATTTTTAGCGTTAAGAATCCTCAAACAATTAGTGAAAGACCAAGGACACAGATTTCCTCTAGCCGCACATGCAATCGAAAACTACTGCTATATTGATGATTTTGTTTTCTCGTGCTCTAGTTTAAAACTAGCCAAACAGCTGGTTTCTGAGTTGGTTTCTCTTATGAAATTAGGAGGCTTTCAGCTACATAAATGGTCAAGTAATAACCTTGATTTGTTAAAAATTCTTCCCGCTTCTGATTTAGCTAAACAACCGCTCGATTTTAATTCGCTTTCTGATGAAAGTTCTATAAAAGTTTTAGGTCTTCAGTGGGATCCTTGTGGTGATGCATTCTTTTTTCTTGTTAATCCTGTCCAAAATAAACCTTGTACAAAACGCACACTTCTCTCCGAACTTGCTAGAATTTATGACCCGTTAGGCTTTATTTCACCTATCACATTTTATTGCAAGCATTTAATTCAAAAAATATGGCGTTCTGGGTTAGAATGGGATGTAGTTCCAGATGAGTCTATTACTCAACTTTGGGAACAATACCAGTCAGAATTACCTTTGCTTGCCGATTTAAAAATTCCTCGTCAATATTCTACGTTAATTTCATATTCTAATTATTGTCAATTCGAACTTCATGGGTTTTGTGATTCTAGCGAACGAGGCTATAGTTGTGTAATATATTTTCGTATTAAAGACGAAACAGATGCCGTTCAAGTATCATTTATTTGCTCCAAATCTAAAGTCGCACCTACCAAGAAACTTACTATCCCTCGCTTAGAGCTTTGTGGAGCCGTTCTGCTGACTAAATTAATTCTTTATGTTAAAACGAATTTTTGTAACCAAATTAGCTTTATAAAAATTCGCGCGTGGTGCGATTCTCAAATCGTACTGCATTGGATAAAAGGATGTCCCAATCGCTGGAAAACTTATGTCGCCCACAGGGTATCTTTCATTCAAGAAAATCTCTCTCCTGATAATTGGTCGTATGTGAATACTGCTATTAACCCCGCAGATATAGCCTCGCAAGGGGCTCTTCCTTCCCACTTTTTAACCTATAAATATTGGTTAACCGGTCCTGAATTTCTTTAATTCAATCACCGGCAAACGAATATGAGATGAATTTGGATCTATATGAAAAAGTGTAGAATTATGCAAAGCAGTATTTTGATTAGCGTTTACTGGTTGAGTATCAGATTCAAATAGTTCCGAAAATAATGCTTTAATCTTATAAAATTCTTCTAAAAACGTTTCGTTGGTAGCATCTTCCCCCTCAGCATCTTCAGGGATAGCAAACAATGTGGCAAGAACATTATTATGATGTTTAAAAAAATCCTCTTTAAGACTATCAATATCTGCGCACCTTACTATAAAGATATTTTTGAATGATTTATGCGCTTTATCAGCGAGCATACTAATTACGTTTATTTCATTTAAGCAAGAAGTTCTTAAAGTTTTATATTTAACAAGTTTTTCAACCATTGTAATAAATGAAATAAATCGAATCGCAACCAAAACAAAATTAAAAATAAGTTTTATTTGTATCAGCTGATCAATAACAATATTAATGCGGCGGTAGCGGTATCAACCTCAATTCGATGCGAAACAAAGGCGGGCGATTTTTCACAAATTTCAAAAATAACCGAATACACGGTAGCGGAGCAAACGACAAAGCGGTGATTGATAAACAGAGCGACAATTAGCGAAGAAGCGATAATAATAATTAATAAATGAAGGCCACTTGAAGGCCGATTGATTGGAACCTGTGTACACTACCGAAGTCGAAGAAATCGAGCACGACTCGACTAAAAAATGACCAATATGTCTACCTGATAAATTTTACAATTAATTCAATAAAATTAATACTTATTGAAATAATATTGTATGCAAACTAAATGATTTTTTTTTAGTAAAAAATGATTAATTTTAGCAGATATGCTATAATTTTGAATAGCGCTTTTGATAATTTAAAAAATAAAGAAAATTTTAAATCGAATTTTTCGCAAAAAAATCCCACAGTTATAATAATGCAACAATTTAATTCTAACTGTTATTTAAGTACTCGAAGGACCAAAAAAATGTAATAGAATGATTGGAATATTACGTAAAAAGTCGCTGATTGTAACAGTCGAAAAAAATAAGTTAAACGTGTCTCAAACGCGCTTACCTTCTGTGTTGGATCATATTGTTCGTCGAATGAAGTAGGTGGGAGTATTAGTCTAGTAGCCAAGACCGGGCCCGGTTACACAGTTTATATAATAACGTTTATTATATAGGATTTTATAATAGCGGATTTAACGGCACATACACTCCACAAAGCATTCTCGTCGCGACAATTGCTGTAGTTCTTCTCGTCCAACGGCGCTTCACTTGTCTTACAGTCAGACGAAGCGCATGTGTGGGCGAAAGTTTTAAGTAAGCGATTTGAGACAAAGCGCGAATATTTAAATAATAAAATAGGAATTAATTCATTCTGGAACACTAACTCTCCTTTTCCATCAGGATGAGCTGAAATGGAGTGAAGTGGAATGGTGCAAAATGGTCCAATATACTTGTTTTTATATTGACCTACAAAATTTGAGTTGAATATAGTAAGATGAAACTTTGAACAAAATTAAATATTTAATCTTATGTCAGGCAAGTTTTTAATTAAATTATTTGCATAATTTGTCAGTTCAGGAAGAATATTATCAAATTCCGTATAATAATTATATTCACCAATTTTTGAATTTAAGTTCGACTTAACAAACGTCGCTTATCTTTATTCAAGCAAATTCAAACTAAGTACTAATATATCATGTAATAATTGGTATTATTTGATAAAAAGAATTTCACAAAAATTCTAAAAAGTAATTTTAACGTTTTAAGTTAATATTCAAAAGAAAAAGCACGGTTTAATATAAAACGAACAATTAGGTTATTACTCTAGTCAATGGATTATATTCTAAAAAGTAAAACTGTTGTGGAACTGTCCAAACCATTAATGTTGTATTCAGTCATATTAGAATTATTTATTAAATGCCACGAAAATATCAATGCGTTCCTTGACAAGGCCTAACTTCGAAGCGAAATAATGAGTAATAAAGTTAGACTGAAAACCATTGTATAAAATGGATTGACAAGTATGTGCAACTCCGAAATATCATGAATTTAAACAATAACAGTTGATAATAAAGCAATATTATGATTAATGTTACTCGACAGTACAGTTACTTGATTTCTTGGATTAGATGGCACATTGTTCAACGAAATTTAATGAGGGCCAGTTTCTGCAACAACATGTAAGAGTCTATGATGTTCTTCTACCAAATTTAAGTGATTGTCAATTAAAGAAAACACGTTTGTCATACTTTATGAAAATTTAATAATAAGATAAATATAAAAACAAGCTGCTAGTTTAACTGAATAGCTTCCACATATAAAAGAAAAATATTTCGAATACCCTTGAATATTAATATTTTCATTAGTGTAAATAATTAAAAGTCTATGTACCTAAATTAGATTCAGGATGCGTTTTTTTTAAATTAAATATCGTAATTTAATGGTTTTTGTTAGTGTGAATTTTCCATTAAATTACATTTCTAATTAGATTTATTATTGTGAATTATTAAATGTTTCTGTAAATGAAATGATCGTTTAAATATTTTGGAACAAATATAACATTTGACTGTTTTTTCATTAGTGTGAATTTTTAAATGTCTCCGTAAGCTACATTTCAAATTAAATATTTTGAAACAAATCACATTTAAATGGTTTTTCATTAGTGTGAATTCTTATGTGATTCTGAACGTCAAATATGCAGTAAAAATTTTTTTAAACAAATATCACACTTGAACGGTTTTTCGTTAGTGTGAATTTTTAAATGTTTCTTTAAACTACATTTCTGAGTAAATTCTTTGAGGCAAATATCACATTTGAATGGTTTTTCATTACGGTGGTTTAATAAATGTCTCGTTAAATCAGATTTTCGTTTAATGCTTTTGAAACAAATTTCACATTTAAATGGTTTTTCATTAGTGTGAGTTATTAAATGTGCTTGTAAAATATATTTCTCATTAAATGTTTTGGTGCAAATGTCACACTTGAATGGTTTGTCATTAGTGTGAATTATTAAATGTTTTTTTAACTTATATTTCTCATTAAATGCTTTGGCGCAAATGTCACACTTGAATAGTTTATCATTGATTAAATGTTGCGGCAAGTGAATTTTGAAGTGTCTCTTTAAGGCAGACTTAAAAGTAAACTTTTTGGGACAAATGTCACACTTAAATGTTATTTTTTTATTAGCATGATTTATTAAATGTGCATTCAAATTACTTTTTTGACGAAATGGTTTGGCGCAAATATTACACTTGAATGGTTTTTCATTGGAATGAATTATTAAATGTCTCTGTAATTGATAGTTATGCTTAAATATTTTTAAACAAATATCACACTTGAATGGTCTGTCATTAGTGTGAATTTTTAAATGCCTCTGTAATTCACTGTTATGTTTAAATGATTTTAAACAAATATCACACTTGAATGGTCTTTCATTAGTGTGATTTTTTAAATGCCTCTGTAATTCACCGTTACGTTTAAATGTTTTTAAACATATATCACACTCGAATGGTTTTTCATTGGTGTGAATTATTACATGTCTCTGTAATTGATAGTTACGCATAAATGTTTTTAAACAAATATCACACTTGAATGGTATTTCATTAGTGTGAATTGATAAATGTCGTAGCAAGTTAAATTTTCGATTAAATTTTCTGTAACAAATGAGACACTTGTTTAATTTTTGAATTAAGTGATTTCTACTAGTTCTATTTTTCACCAAATGGATGAAACAATGCCGAAAAAATTCAATTTTTTTCATAAATTTCCCACAAAATATACAAACTGCGAAACGTTTTCTAAAATGTCCTTCGATATGTTTCAATCTTGATTTAGTAGAAGTGAAATCTGCAAATAAAAAAGAAATAATATAACTTTAGTCATAAAAAAATATATTAAAAAATTACATATTAAAGAAAATTTAGAAGTGATTAGTAGGTATCAAGAATTTGTTTCACATAAAAAACACAGAACAACTTAAGATTCTTAAATGCTCTGTTGAGTTGGATGGTTAATAAAATAATTCAGAAGAAAATTTTACTTGAATGTTATTTCATTGATATGAATTATAAAACGTTCCTGTAAATTTATTTTCATACTGAATGTTGTGGAACAACTGAAACGTTTGAATAGTTTTTTTAATAGTGTAACTAATTTAAATGTTTCTATGAGTTTCATTTCTGATTAATTCTACCATTAAAGTTTGTTACATTTTTGATCAAATTTTTTAAAATGGATATCCCCTACGAACTTTGTTTTGGTACAGCAGGGAAAAATTGTGTCCAGCCTTCTCATTGGTCTCTGCCATTTTAAAAAGAAACCTACATTTCAGACAACAAAATAAGACCGTGAACTTGAATTTTAAAATAAATTGAGAGCACGTGAATTCGCGAACGAATTCCGTCGACAAACTTTGTCCGTATTCGAGAAATTTAACAAAATGAAAAAAAAAATAATTTTTTAAAAAAATTATTCAAATAAAAGTTGTTAGTAATATAATTCTCTATAATTTTTATTCTATACATAATTTCTCTAAAATGGACCGTATTTGAGATATTTGAGAAAATATGTAAATTTCGAATTTTGAAGAAAACTCAAAAACGGGTAAAGAAAAAAACATTAAATTTTAAACTTAAGTTTTATTTCGGCCTGACATGAAATGATTCAATTTTGGACAAAGTCGGAACATCTGGGGGGTACTTTATGGGAGGTTGTTTTTATATTTTATGGAATATGTCTGTTATTTATGTTTGGAGAAGAAAATTGTTCAAATAAAAGTTACTTCTAATATTATTATCTATAATTTTTGCTTTGTAAAAATTTCCTAATATGGTCCGTATTCGAGAAATTTGACAAAATGTGCACAATTCTGATTTTTATGAAAATTGTTGAACTAAAAGTTGTTTGCGATATCGATCTCTATAATTTTTGTTTATATATGATTTTTCAAAAATGGACCGTAATGGAAAAATTGGAGGAAGAGTGCTAAATTTAAATTTTTCAGTATTTTCGTTTTCAATGAATATCGATAGAAATTCGAGGTAGATGTATGTGGAAAATGTATATATTTAGTTTATCCTCTAAACATTTATAGAGGTTCTGCAATAGCAGAGTTGGGTCGGATACAGGAAAAAAGTATCCGACTACCGGATACGGATACTTACAATGTATCCGGATCCTTTTTAGGATACTTTCACCCAAAAAGTACTCGGATACAAGTATCCGGATACTTTTTTTGGATACTTTAAAGGATACTTTTAAAGGGAGTTAAAATAATATTTTCATCCCAATAGTTATAATTATTTCTATAAAATTGATTACGAGTTATTACTATATTACTATATTATTATAAACAATATTAGGCATAAATAAATTATCAAAAATGAAAAGCGATATAACAGGAACAGGAAAAAACTACTCAATAAATTATTTATTATTTTTATTCTGTGAACATAAAATATTAAAGCAAAATGAACAATAAAACATAAAGGTGCGTGTAAATAAAACGAGTCACGCCTAAACCGCGCCAAAAACCAGCCAGTGTCGTGTCCATATAAATCTAAAGAAATAAGCTCGTTGTTAGCGCGACTTGCCATGTTTATACAACCTTTCGATATTCTCGTCAGTGTCAGATGTATTCGACAATCCATTTTTTGTGGATCCTCCGACGAGCCGTACTTGATAGAGTCGAGAGCGTCGAAAGGAGGAGGAGTGGGAGATTGCTGAATGTTTCGTTCTGGCATAGGCAAAGCAGGCTCATATATTTAATCTTGTCAGATCTGTATACTTTATTGATGTTGCTGACGACATAAATAACACATGAAGAGTAACATTATGAGCAACAACGTCATACATGTATGAGTAACACATACAATCATTCAGCTATTATTATATCATTTTACTGTTAATATTTTTATTAAATGGAAGTAATACCCCGCTGATTTTATTTATATTTATTTGTCAAGCGTCCACCGAATCAACGCTGTCGATCGATTCTGTCTATCGACGTTGTCGACTTTGTGTGTACGCGGCAATCGACGGTGTCGATCGACAAAATAAATCGATCGACATGTCGATTTGTTTTCCATCGCCTGTCGGTAAACATGAAAGAGCAGTCGATCGACTTTAGTGTGTGGAAGTGTTTTCGACGTTCGACATCCGACAAACTGTTAGTACTGAGTTCTAAGTACTCAGTAACGTCTTGCTCCATTCTAAAACCACCATTACACCTATATTCAAAGCTCAATATGTTGACGTCATCTTTTTTTAAATCTTCTATCAAATTACTAAAGTTGTATCTAGTTCTAGTTTGAAGACTTGGTCGAACCCAAAATCTTCTTTTTCGTGCAAGTTTTCTTTTTTATAATAATATATGCGACACAAGCAACAGGCATGTTAATTTCGACTGATCGACAAACATTTCTGTCAACTCTGCTGTGGACAGATACAGTTTTGTAGACTTGTTGATCAACCATGTCGATAGACAGAGTCGATCGGCAGTGTTGATTCGGTGGGGACGCACCTTTAGACACAATTACAATAGTGTCAAAGTATTTCGATTAAATATTTTAATAGAGATAATATGGATTGGATCAGTTACGATTGTGGTAAATAATTTAAAAGTATCCGAATGCCGAAAAAAGTATCCGGTATCCCGATACTTACAAATTTGGCCACGGATACAGATACCGGATACAAAATTTGAAAAGTATCCGGATACAGCTTTCGGATACACATAAAGTATCCGGATACAGAAGTATCCGGAAACTGCCCAACTCTGTGCAATAGGTTGTACAAAATAACCGGAAAAAGCCTATAATAACTAGATAGGAAAGTCATGTGTTGGACACGTCAGATTTTTTAAATTATGGTATGGATATATTCCGGTATATTTAGTGTTCGAAGCATTTGTATGAGGTTCTTTGGTGTTATGCCCATTACGGAAATGATAAGCGGTATGACGACTACCTTGTCTTGTTTCCAGATCCTCTTACTATCTATAGCCAGTGGTATATATTTGTCTATTTTCTCTCTAAATTTTTGTTGTATGTTGTTATTGTTTGGTATGGAGACGTCAATCAGATAGGTCGTCTTTTTCAATTTGTCAATAAATACTATGTCAGGTCTATTGGCCCTAATTGTCTTATCAGCTTGAATTGGTAGATCATAGTATATTTTATAATGTGGATTTTAATTAATTGATTGAGGTTTATATTGGTAAAATGGTGTTGTTATATTATCCATTTTATTCAAATTGATTGGATCTATATGTATTATTTTTGCGACATTATTATGTCTCTCAGTGTATTCCGTGCCAGCTAATAACTTTCATCCTGCTGTTATGTGGTCGATAGTTTCTGAGGTTAGATGGCATTTTCGATAAGTATCTGGTGTTATTGTGGTGTCTTTTAGTATGTGTTTTCTATAGTTTCGTGTATTTATGACTTGATCTTGGATTGCTAGGGCGTATCCTTCTGTTTCTGGAAACAGTTGTCACATGTGACTTAATTTTTGATCTATTTGCTCTTGTTCGACGAAACCAATGTATTTCCCATGGAGTGTTTCAGTCTTCCATCTGTTGATCAACTCTACTTCGTATCTGTCGTTTTGTTCGTCGTCGTGTTGTTAAGCTATCTTAAGACCAAGTGGTGTATATTCGTCTGCTTGTATGACAGCGGAATGTATTGGGCTATTGTTTTAGTTAGAAAGTATTTATTGAGATTTTTATTTGTTTATGATGTAGTTCTGAAATGTTAATTATCCCCTTGCCACCGTTTGGTCGTGTTATGTTCATTCTTTCTATAAAAGAATTTGGGTGATTCATGCGGTGTTTTGTCAGTGAGGTTATTATTCTATTCATTTCTTCAAGTTCTGTTTGAGACCACTTGATAGTGCCGAATGAATAAGTAAGGACAGATATTGCATATATGTTTATGGCTTGTGTTAAATTTTAGGAGTTTAATTTAGTTTTAAGTGAATCGGTCATTATGAAAAGGGGTCACATCCACTTTTTAAAATTTTACAGGAGAGATAAAAAACCTTTAATCTTTATTACTATTTGAAAATAAATTTTTTTAATGTATTGTTTGCTTTAAACATGAACTTTTATGACCATGAATTAATTAAAAACATGATTTGTATTTTAAAAGAGGCTAAAAATTGACATTTTTTGAAAAAGAGATGGCCCGTTTTCAAAATGAACAAGTATTTAAAATCAAAATAGAAAATAAATATTGTTTATTTTAAACAACAAAGTGGTATAAAATACATTTTAATACAAAAAATAAGATCTTCTTTAATTTTTCTCCGTTTCTTTAGCGGAGGTAGTAGGCCATTCCCAGATAGTGGTGTAAAATTCCTTGTATTTATCTAGAATAAATTGCTGAAGCTTCTTTATATCCTCAATTTTCTTAACATTTATCGGAATTTTGCCTTGATAGGCAGGAATATTCTGGGGATCGTGCACCATTATTGTCGGAATGCTTCTTTGTAGAGTTTTTAAAAGAAGGAAACGTTCCTCAACAAAGCTGCCAATGTATGGTTTCGCAAAGATGACACCCAAATTTTCTGAGTTAAAGCTGAACTCGTAGAAGGAGTTGTTAGTGAAATTAACCTTGTCTTCTTTTTGAACTTGTTTGCCAAGACTTCGTGTAGACAACACTTTCTTCTTAAAGAAATCCGGCCACCATTGTTTGAAACTAGCTACATCTACGTGAGTAAGATGTTTAACGTCGAATGTATTGCTTGTAGATGAAGAAACTATTAGGTCTTCATATTCTCCTACAAAGTTTGTTCACATGAATAAAATGTTCTTTTCCAGTAACTTTTGCGTTTTTTAATCGAAATTTGCTTTTAACTGTTTGAATTTTTAACACCTTTCTTCCGTTTGGGAAGAGGAGAGATTGCCTCACTACTTTCACTACTAGATGGAATTTTGTCACGCGACACGTAAACAGTCTCTAAACACGTCTAAAATATCCATAATACCCAATAAAACGTTGGTGGTGGGGGACAAAGCACGATTCATTTTGAGAAGGGGTTATCTCCTGGAGAGATAACCCGTTTTCAAAATGAACTGATTTTTGTGTGTTGTGAATAGGCGGTAAGAATTTTAAAAGATGAACCGTTTTCATTTTGAATTGATGCCTCTTGGCATGCTGAATATAAAATTGCCAAAAAGTGAAAATGTTAAAAAAGTGGATGTGACCCCTTTTCAAAATGACCGATTCAAGTAGATTTATGAGGCGCTTAGTGAATGACTTTTTTAGTTCTTGCTTGATATTTTTCTGTTCTATATGTGTTGTTTGATTAAATCCCATATATTTGTTTTTCTCGTTTTCTGCCATGTTTGTAATATTCTGGTCCATTTACACTGTATTAGAACAAACATTTTTATTTTCTCGTCAACTGGAAAAGGATAATTGTATTCGTAATTGAAATATTCAATGTTCAACAAAGCTTTAATTCTGATATTTATTTTGATAATAAGTATTCTGTATGTTCTAAATTTAATTATATTACTACTGTTTCGGAATTTATGGATGGAACTCTTGTTTTATTTCTCACGATTAAGGAACAATTTTGTTTGTTTTGTGTTTATTATTTAATATATTTGTTTATTCAAAAAATGTAAATTATGTTTATTATTATAACCAAATATTCTAAATATGATATTTAGTTAATACAGTGGGCGTGTTTAGTGTAAACGAATTTAACGAATCTAATGCTATTAATTGTTTAAGCACAAAAAACTTTTTTTTATGCAATAAATACCGCGAATAGATAATAAACAATAAAGTTATGATACTTTAAAAAGTTCACTTTTAAATCAATTATTTAAAACGCTCTATTTTTGCGACATTTACCGCGTTATAATGAAGCGCCTATTTCTATTGGTCACTAAAGAATCTGTGATACCAACACATACAGTTTTAATCGTTATCTTTTTCTAATAAAGACATTTATGATATTTTTATCATTCTAAATTCGGATTAAAATTATGTTTCATTTTCTCATGTCATGATAACAACATTTCTAACCTCAAATCGTTAAATTAATGAAAACTTTACATCACATTGTTACATTCTAACTCTCATTTTTACTCTTGTTTTCATCTATAGGACGGACTCCTAACCGTCTAAGCCCAGAGTAGGGACGTTTACTTTTGTGATGAAACAATGT
The DNA here is from genome assembly GCA_927349885.1 of Psylliodes chrysocephalus. Classification (NCBI taxonomy): domain Eukaryota; kingdom Metazoa; phylum Arthropoda; class Insecta; order Coleoptera; family Chrysomelidae; genus Psylliodes; species Psylliodes chrysocephalus. The sequence continues at coordinate 7,873,963 of OV651824.1, read as the reverse complement.
AGACGTTGCGGTGATATTATAGCGCTACCTTGTTACCTTATTCAACGTTACTGGAAGTTAAAAATGATGTCAACAAACTAGATGTGATATTCCTGTTATAGTATTATATCCAAGAAAGTATTTTTACTTCTTGTAGATGTTATTTATTAAAAAGCCCATGAAATAAAATCAGATAAATGAACCAAATGTGACGTTCCAAATAAATTCTTTCATACATTTTTATTTTTATAAATCTTATTGTGTTTTAAATTTTATATGGACTATGTTATGTAAACATTTTATATATTGCATCTATTATAAAACAGAATAGAAATAAAATAATATCTTCTACCTTGAAGTTAAAAGCTTAGAAGACAAGTTAAACTTCTAATTCAAGGAAATTTTACAGAAAAAGTATGATAAAATAACGGTCTAAATTAATATCAAAGTTAAAATTAAAAACTTTGATGAAATACTTAATACTGGGCAACGGAGCAACAGATTTAGAAGTGGCCAAATATCGATAGCATTATCGATAGTTTTATTTTCAAATTCACTATCAATAGTAACTTTAACTATCGTCACGCTATCGAAGTTCGAGATATGATATAAAAGAAGAAAAATATAAACTATAAAATTTATATTTCGATGTCTTTGTTTTTCGGTTTTTTATATTAAAAATATAAAATGGTAAAACAACAATCGTATATTTGGAATTATTTCAAAAGAGATGAGATTTGTATTATAATTTAAAAAAACTGGGTATACAGGGTGTTTCAGATTTACGGTGGATTCATAAACTACGTTCAGTTCGCGTTCAGTTCACGCTCAGTTCGAGTTCAACATAAACAGATCGGAATGACATGATAAGTATGTTTTGGATAAGAAATTATAACGGATTCATAATTATTTTATAACGAACACCATCTACAAATATAACTAAAACAAAAATTACAACAAAATATAATTTTATTTTGTGGAATTTGTGGTTATGTCTTGCCAACTCGAACTGAGCGCGAACTGAACGTAGTTTATGAATCCACCCTTAAACGGACACAGCTTAATGGGAGGTAGAGTACACTTAGATGAGTTTAAAACATCCCCATAATTAGCCATTAATCTTACTCGTTTCTGAGATATATAGGGTGATTTTTTGCCAAAACTAAAACTGGCCATTTTGTTTGAACGGCTAGAGATATTCTGATAAAATTTTATACAAAAGTTACACTCTCTTAGGTCAATCAAAGTAATAATTTAATTTAAAAAAATTCCAGGACCAGACTCTTTTTTTATATTGCTCTTCTTAGCTAGAATATCACCCTGTATATCGGATTTTAATAAATGTTACTGGACATTTAAATAGTACATGGATCAATAAATAAAACAATGTAATAATATTTAATGGCACCATCATGCTTTTCTTACAGTAAATTTTTGTAATGGCGACTACAATATTATAAATCAGTATTTTCAATATTAAAATCAAATATTTTACTCTGTACTTTTAAACCGCTACACAAATTAGGTACCATCTTCATTTTTTTTTAACTACTGCATTTTCCAATAAGAAATTGAAGATCTACACAGGACCGAGCTCACTTTATTTGATAAAGTAATAGAACAAACTCACAGAAACAAATAATTAATTAAAACTAAAGTAGATTTTTAAAATGAACACCGTGAACGTCAATACAACTCTGCGAACGTTTTAACAGGTTTTTCACTGATTTGTCAATTATTTCCAGTTTATTTCTAATGTTGTTACATACATTATTAATTTTATCCAATAACTGTGCTCGGATACTCATTTCTTCATTGTACACCTCTTATTTAAGGTCGCCCCATAAAAAATATCCAGAGGTGTTAGATCTGGAGATCTTGGTGGCCAATTAACAGGACTACCTCGACCTATCCATCAATTTGGGAAACGTTGATTTAAATGGTCTCTCACCAGAATCAACAAATTTGGCAGGATGTCTCTAAGGAATTTTAAATAAACTTCAGCTGTTAATCTGATTTCAAGACCATGAGGGTCTATTAAATGATTTTTATAAATACCACACCATACATTTATAAAAAAACTATATTGGTAATGTTTTGTGATACAATGTGAGGATTTTCAGTTGCCCAAATAAGACCATTCTTAGTGTTATTGATCCCATCACGTGTAAATAGGGATTCATCAATAAATAAAATTCTCGATATTGTCCTTCTGTGGGCCAAAGTTCATCTATAAAAAAGATAAGCAGGGTACGTCGTCTCCGTGTTCAAGTCGCTGTACTTTTTGTACATGAAATGGATGCAAATTTTTTGGTTTAAAATCATCCTTCTGTTAGTGTGAATTAATAATGAATAAGCAGTACCTAGGTAGAGCTCGATTTTTTTTGTGAAGAGCACATTTCCTCATAGCTATGCCACACTCAAAATAGCTAAATAAATGCAACAAGTACAAATAAGTAACACTAAGCTACTGAATTCAACTTGTATGAGCGGTGATGAGCGGCAGGTGGCTTCAATCACGTTTAAATCTGTCTGACCACGCCTACAAACTCAAATTGATTTCTGCACAATATGACGAAGTGTGCTCTTCACAAAAAAATCGAGCTCTACCACAACCAAGTGTATGGAGAACTTAAAAAAAATAAATTTTTATCTATTTTTATGTACAAAAAGTACAGGGACTTGAACACACATAAAATGTTTGGTGAGGAATTTATAAAAATCACTTCTTAATACCTATTATGTTGAAATTAAACTCTTTTGACTTTACGTTATTTATTTTTAAGTCGTAATGACATTGATTATCAAAGCCAGGTACATAGTATATAACGTGTAGGCTGTAGCAAGGAATATAGTATACAACAGTTTTAGCTGTGGTTGGAATGCACTGCATCATCATTATTTTTGGCCATTTTGACTTGGCATCAACAACAAGAAGGAAATGGTGATTTAAGAATGGGCCAGCAAAATCAATATGTACCCGTTGCCAATTTCGTTCTGGTATTTCCCAACGGTGTAGTGGAGCCTTAGCTGGATTTTTCTTGACATTGCAACAAGGTAAACAACTTTTTACCATGTTTTCTATATCTGAATCGATATTTTTCCAGTAGCAATAATTTCGGGCCAGTGCTTTCTTTTTTTCGATTCCTATATGAGTAGAGTGCAGTTCTCTTAATATATCAGGTTGCAGCGCTTTAAGAATAATGACTCGATTACCTCTGAAAAGAATTCCGTTCTAAAGGGATAATTCTGGATCTCTTATAGTTCCACGAAGTATGTCCAATTTGAGTTTTGATAGTTCCGGATCGTTTTCAATTTTATTTGCCATTTCGAGTGATGTGACTGTGTCTGTACTGATTTTGTGTAGTAATTCAATATTGGAGATATAAGTGTCATCTGTGTGATTTTCTGCATCTGGACTTAATTTGAGCGGGTTTCTGGACAGGTAGTCTACATTTAAATGATCTTTGGTATTCCGGTATTCAATATTATAGTCGAATTCTGATAAATACTGAGCATAACGTATCATCCTGGTAGCCGACAATGTAGGCAATTGTTTTTGTGGATTTAAAATGATAGTAAGAGGTTTATTATCAACAATTAATGTAAATTTTCGTCCGTATAAATAATGAAATAGTTTTTTAAAGGACCAATAGATGGCCGTGGCTTCTTTGTCTAATTGGCTATAATTTTGTTCCGTTCTAGTTAAGGATCTAGGTATAAATGCTACCGGCCTTTCTGTTCCATCAGCTGAGCGATGTGACAAAATTCCGAACAATCCATACGGACTAGCATCAGTTCTAAGATAACTTCTAGTTCAGGTGTAAAAGGCATCAGAACTCGTTCACTAGCTATTTCTTCTTTAGCTCTTTTGAAAGCCTCTTCACCAGCAGTTGTCCATTTAAAAGGAACGTCTTTTCAAAATATACGGTTGTTCCATCTAAATTTTGGGTGATCTGGTCAATTATCTTATGAAATTCATTTGGTGCGGTTTTAATTCCGAAAAATAGCCTGTTAGCTAAATACGTTCCTCTATGTGTAGATATAGCCTGGATTTTTGAAGTGGTATCATCAACTGGAATATGGAGATAGGCTTTGAAAATATCTAATGTGCAGAAATATGCGCCATTTTTCATTTTATTGAAAATATCTTCAATTCTATGAATCGGGTAATGGTTTTCCATAAGTTGGTTGTTAACAGTGACCTTGTAATCGGCAGAAATACGTATTTTGCCATTCTTTTTTTTAACGATGACCAACGGTGTTTCCCATGCTGAATGATATTTTCCTTTTCTAGTGTATCTAATTCTCGTTCAACTTCTTCTTGGAGAGCGTAAGGAACTCGTCGGGGTTTAAGTTAAATTGGTTTAGCATCTGATCGTAATTGAAGTGAACATTGGAAATCTGGAACTTTACCAACTTCAGGACTAAACACATCTTGAAATTGTTTGAACATTTTACTAATTACATTTTGATTAATGTTGATTAGTGAAATTTCATGGACATCAATTTGTAGTGACCGTATCCACCTTCTACCTAAAATAGGGCTACCATATTCTGGTACGATGTAAAGATCTGCCATTACGTTTTTATTGTTGTATGAAACAGGAACACTGATAACTCCTAGGGGTTTGAAAATATGTTGAGTGTACGATCTAAAACATACATTCGTTTTCTGCATAGGAATATTCAAATTAAGGGCTTTGAAATCATTTTTGGAGATTATTGATACTGGACTTCCTGTGCCACATTCAAAACTACAGGGTTTATTTTGAATTTGGACTTGGACATACATTTTTGATTCAAACACAGATGCAGTCTAGCATACACATCGATGACTTGATTTATGGAATATTCATCACTAGAAGTTTCAGAATTGTGATCAATATTATTTATTAATTTACTTTGTCTCGTTAAAGATGTTATGCAAACTTTATCTATGTGTAACTTTTTATGTCACCGTTTACATTGTAAATTTTCTGTAGAAAAACACTTCTGTGTTGAATGATTATTTTTTCCACAATGTAGACATACTCCAAAGTCCAAGTTTTTTTTAAATTAATGTTGTTTCGATATTTACTTCCCTGTTTATCGACATCATGTTTTTTATTTACTGCGTTAATAGTAGCTGGACCAGATGAGGTACTATGATAAACTTCACGATTTTCTTTTCTAGAAATTTCAATAGATATTGCAATTTCTTTTGCCTTTTCAGAAGAAATATTTGTTAATTGAAGTATTCTTTCTCAGGTTGTTGCGTCTAATAGTCCCCGAATAAATTGTGCCCTGAGTAACATTTCTAGCAGGCATTGCGAACAATTAGCATTGTTACATTCTGCCTTGAATTCACAGTCTTTCAATAAGTCCTTAAGTTCAGCAACATAGTCGGCAATAGATTCCCATAGAGTCTATATTCTTGAGAAAAACCGATGTTGTTGTGATAAAACATTCTTTTTAGGTGCAAGATGGTTTTTAAGTAGCGTCATGAGTTCTGTGTATGTTTTTGATGCTGGCAAATCTGGGGATGTTAACTTAGATAGAAGTTTGTAATATTTACTACCTAGACAATTAATTAACATCATTACTTTTGCGTCATTTGTATCATTGTCATCCTCAGTTAGACCTTTAAGATTAAAGAAATTATCTAACCTTTGGGAATAACTATCGAAATTTTCATTATTTTCGTCGAAAGGTTCAAAGGAAAGAGCTTGTGTTTGGAGAACTTCCTTAACACTCTTACTTGTGCTGGGTCAATTTTGATTTTGAAGTGTGAAGACTAATCCACTGAGCGCTTCTACCAGGTGTTCTAAATTAAAGCGTTACAGCTATATACCGCTTTTTATAAAAAAAAAAAAAAAAAAAACGTTTCAGACGAAAGTTTTATAGTTTTGTAGGGAAAAACTTTTGGCTAAAATCGTTTTTTATAGCTAACCATAATATGGCCAACTTTTTTTTCGCGCAGCAACATTTTCAAGTAGCTGTTACTCAAAAAGTAAAAGTCCAATAAAAAAAATATTTCTTATTTCTTATTTTTTTATGTACTTTAAGAATATGTAAGAAAAAAAATGAGATTCCCATTCAAAAAAATAAAGTTCACCTCGATAAGGCCATATTATGGTCAGCTATAAAATAATGAATTTAGCCAAAATGTTTCCCCCAAAAAACTATAAAACTGTCTGAAACTTTTTTTTCTAAAATGCATATTTTCGGCGGTATTTAACTGTAACACTTTAATTTGAACACCCGGTATAAGTGGGGCTAAATTAGTTTCGGCCATTTACCTGCGTCTCGAGTGTGGTTCTTTCTTGAAGATTGTTTGGTTTTAAAGATATAAAGCCTTAGATTCTGCTTTTCCTCTGTCGCTAAATTATTATGTTGAAATTAAACTCTTTTGACTTTACGTTATTTATTTTTAAGTCGTAATGACATTGATTATCAAAGCCAGGTACATAGTACATAACGTGTAGGCCGTAGCAAGGAATATAGTATACAACAATACCCGAGCACAGTTATTGGAAAAAATGAATAATGTATGTAACAAAATTAAAAATAAACCGGAAATAATTGACAAATCAGTGAAAGACCTGGTAAAACGTTCGCAGTGATGTATTGACGTTCACGGTATTCATTTTGAAAATCTACTTTAGTTTTAATTAATTATTTGTTTGTTCTATTACTTTATTAAATAAAGTGAGCCCGGTCCTGTGTAGTTGTTCAATTTCCTAATGGAAAATGCTGTAGTTAAAAATAAATGAAGATGGTACCTAATTTGTGTAGAGTTTTAAAGGTACAGAGTAAAATATTTGATTTTAATATTGTAAATACTGATTTATAATATTGTAAACGCCATTAAAAATTTACTGTAAGAAAGTCAAGATGGTGCCATTAAATATTATTACATTATTTTATTTATTGATCCATGTACTATATAAATGTGCAGTAACATTTATTAAAATCCGATATACAGGGTCATATTCTAGCTAAGAAGAGCAATATAAAAAAGAGAGTCCGGTCCTGGAATTTTTTAAAATTAAATTATGGCTTTGATTAACCTAAGAGAGTGTAACTTTTGTACAAAATTTTACCAGAATATCTCTAGCCTTTCAAACAAAATGGCCGACTTTAGTTTTGGCAAAAAAATCATAAAACACCCTATATCTTAGAAACGAGTAAGGTTAAAGACTAAGTGTGTGGGTGTTTTGAACTCAGCTAAGTATACTCTACCTACCATTAAACTGTGTCCGTTTAAATTTGAAACACCCTGTATATAGGGGGTGTTAAAAAAGACTGTAAAATATTTATACAGGTAAGAGTGTGAACCAAAATAAACAAAAGTCTTAATAAAGATGGTTTCGTAAAGTAACGGTTTTGGAGATGTGGTTATTCTTCTTTTACTTCCTTTTTTATTTCGTAAAAACTTGCATTTTCTTATTATAGTTGGCTGATGTTTTCTGAAATTGCCTCGAGAAGCTGCAGCAACGAATTAACAAAAAATGCCAATAAATTCGAGCTAATAATAGTTTGAATATCCTTCAGAAGAAGATGTCATGCATGCATGAAAATGGAAGGAGTGCACTTTGAACATCTTATCTAAATTTGTTTTTTGTTTGAAGCTTGTTTTGTTTGTACATAGTAAATAATTGTAATTAAATGTTTCAAAAAAGAATAACCTACCATATCTCTGTTACTTTGGGACCCATATTTATTAAAGACTTTTTTGTTTATTTTGGTCCATTCTGTTACCTCTTTAAATATTTAACCCCCCTTATATTAAAGTTGAAATACATTGGATTGAAAAGTGCTATTTTTAGTTGTTTTTATTTATTTTTTATATACCCTGGAAAATAGAAAGCCCCCATTTTTTAATTAATAAAATATAAATTTGAATATTTTCTTCTTTTTTATCATAGTCCAAGAGCCAGTGACACACATTTCATTAAGTGTTTGATGCACTTTGAAATTTTGTAATTTGAAATCATTTGGATGGAAAAGCAGATATACCTGTGTTGGCTTGACCCACCCCGGGACACCAGGTACTACGCATAATAGAAAGGGGTCGTAAAATATGACCCAAAAAAGTGTTTGATTCACGCTCAAATTTTAATAGCGTCTTAATTAAATATAAAAAAAATTAATTCCAAAAAAGCAGACACTTTTTCCGGGGTTTAATTGCCGGCCAACATAAAAATAAGTCTTATCGCTGATCACCCTACAGCTGTATCGGCCGTTCATACAAAATAAAATTGACACTAATGACATAAATCGGGTCACATAAAGAGGCTGTTCTTTAGTTTGCTTTATGGTATTTCCTATCTACTTTCATGCCATTTGCATACCTTGTTGTACCCGTAACGTGAAAAAGACTTTTTAGTTTAGGTTATTTTACATTTAAAGGTTGAAAACATTTGTCACTATAAGCTGTGGATAATATCAAAGCATAGGGGGAGTAGTGCATTTTATTTTTTGTTGTTAATAGTCTATTTGTGTTTCTCCCGCTTTATGAAACATTTTTTTTTCATTTGGTTTTATTTATTTATGTCGATTGCAAAATGCTGCTGCTACGAATACAAGTTCTATACAATATACAATCAACATACAATACTAGTTACATTATGCCCATCTATGGTTACGCTTGTGTTCTACGAACAACATAATTGACAGCTGACGATGACAAAATGTTTCAACCTTTAAATGTAAAATAATTTAAACTAAAAAGTCTTTTTCACGTTACGGGTACAACAAGGTATGCAAATGGCATGAAAGTAGATAGGAAATACCATAAAGCAAACTAAAAAAAGCCTCTTTATGTGACCCGATTTCTTATGTCATTAGTGTCAATTTTATTTTGTCAAGTTGGTTGCACTTCCCTTGTATGAACGGCCGATACAGCTGTAGGGTGATCAGCGATAAGACTTATTTTTATGTTGGCCGGCAATTAAACCCCGAAAAAAGTGTCTGCCTTTTTGGAATTAATTTTTTTTATATTTAATTAAGACGCTATTAAAATTTGAGCGTGAATCAAACACTTTTTTTTGGGTCATATTTTACGACCCCTTTCTATTATGCGCAGTACCTGGTGTCCCGGGGTGGGTCAAGCCAACACAGGTATATCTGCTTTTCCATCCAAATGATTTCAAATTACAAAATTTCAAAGTGCATCAAACACTTAATGAAATGTGTGTTACAGGCTCTCCGGCTGTCATATTTATAGGTTAATTATATTATCGATAGCACTATCGATAGTATTGAGAGCTCTTCAGAAAACTATCGCCACCATCGATAGTTATAACTATCGATATTTGGCTATCTCTAAACAGATTGCTCCATAATACAGTACTACCCAGGGGGGATATCGCGCATGGTGTCATGGCGGCGCTTACGTCATGCGTAGAGTTAGTAGAGTTGGCGCGAAATAAATATCATATAACAGACGCATGTTGCAGTAATTTGTGAGTCGTTTATAGTAATTTATAAGATATTAAGCAAATATTTGTGTTATATTATGTTGTAAACTTTGTTCTCTGTGAGTGGTTTTAGTGAAGAACATTGAAAAATTGCGGTACAGATTTAACAGTAACAATTAAAGGGAAGGATTCAAGAAAGATATTATGGTTTTTCGTTTTCCTCGTCAGTAAGAGCTTAGTCAGAAGTAAGGAGTAGCCCAAGGGCGGCTCCAGTGAAGGCCCAGGGGAGCATGCCGTTCCCTTTGTTAAAATTCTTAAAATCTATTAGACTTTTATTAAAAAAAATATGCAGCCTTTGCAGTGGCTTGTGATTCTGCAGATAACTTTTCATATGTATACCAAACACTTTCAACCTTCCAATTAGGGACCTCAAATCAAAACTTCACATAATGTGTAATTGTGAATGAACCAGTGTGACTTCTACACTTTGAAGGATACAAATTTCGCCATATAAGCAAAAGTGAAATTGTAAATATCACAAAAAAAAAAGGAAATTTCGACTTGTACTTGATGATTGAATTAAAAAACTCTCAGGAAAAATGCAGGGACATTTTATTTTAATTTTGTATATGTACCCACCATAGTTTATGTAGCAGTTATTTGTATTTGGTACATTTTTTATGTTTTGCATTATATTATATGAATGTCTGCATTATAATATATGAAAACAAAATATTTTATTCAATTGGGGTAATAGAATGCAGGTAAATGAGTAACTACATAGTTGCAAATCCTAATCAGGTAAAAATTTCCGGCATACCCAGATGCAAAATTGTTACCAGGATCCCCAGTTTCAAGTTGTGAAGATACCCTGTATTTCATTATCCTGGTTATAAAAACTATTCTTTAGAAGTCGAATTTGTATAACCAAAATAAATCATTAAAAAACAAAGGAAAAAACTGTTCAAAAAATATTTCTTTTATGTATGTATTTGCATTTATGTTCCTTCATAGTTCTTTCCTTAACTATATTTCATGTTATTTCTAAAATATTATCCTTAATATTCATCAAATTTCTGTAAGTAACATATATTTTCCTCACACTTCGTCAGTATTTCTAAATTCGCGCCTATACAAACTCTACGCGTGACGTTATGCGCGTGGCCGTCCTATTTTTGACACTGTTGATATCCTACCTTTTATTTTTTATACCATGAGTACTACCGTTTTAGTTTTTCTATGGTACTACCGGCTACGTAAGTAGCAAGCGATCATTGGTATCTCCATCTATGAACGCGGGACGAACTGTTAGGTTTACCAGGTCTGTGATGTAAAGGCTAAAGATAGCCATCTTAAAGATGTGAAACTTGTACACATTAGTGTGCTGACCTGTATGCGATATTATTGTGAGTTATATAAATTAACATAGTATAAATGTTTTTTACAGGAAGTGACTAAAAAGAAGTACAAAAGATGTTTATGTAACTGCTAATTCAAAGTATTCCAGAGTACATAAAACTTCATTTGTAGATATATGCGAGGAATGTTAATGAATATGATGTTACAATTTAAACATCTATGGGATCTTTTAGCAACGTTTTAAAAATATATCAAGAAAAGTATACTTGAGAAAGAAACGTTACAAAAAAGACTGGTAATGTTTCATGTTTAGTGATATCCATTGTGAGAAACATTAAAATTGATTTTAAAAAGTGTGATAAAATAAACATTTGTTAATTTTGCGTTACATTAAAAATATCTGGTTATATTTAGAAGTACTTGGTCCCTATGAGAAGAAAAAAAACCAGCCAATCTGATAAGATGTTAATAAAAGTTCCTCAAAATCTAGACATGGGCTAAGGGCTGTTGCAAAACACAAACTACCATCATGCTTCTATATTTATTTTCATGTAAGTAAAGATGATATTCTTGAATTGTTGTTTCCAATTTGATCAACTAATAGATCAGTATACCTACCTACCTTTTTATTTAACACCACTGAATTCTATACCATAACAGTTACAGTTTAGTGCTTAACCCTGAGTCTGAGGGTACTAATTAGTTTGCATTATTTTTTAGGGAGAAGAAAATTCAGAAAAGTGGATCAAGAGGAAAATTTACATTACAAACTGAAAGACCTGCGGGGCAACGGTAATTTAGTAGGTATAAAAATTACAACTTAAGGGTGGAGCCTAAATACTACAAAATTACTTCCGAGACTAAACAAAATCCACATTCATTCATAATTTTAACAATTGCATGTAGATACGAGGGATACATATTCTAAACTCTAACGCGCGAAATTGAGATAAAGCAATCGAAAAATTCTAGCACGGTTACCGACATTCAGCAGTTCTTGAATGAGTCAGAGTTACCTAAATTAGGGAAACCAGAATTGTATTTGTTTTTCTTGGTGCATTGTGAGATATTGTTACAACCACATCCCCAACTAGCCATTCATAAAAGTGTATTTGTTGTGAAGTTCTCATCATCATCTATTGTATAGTCCAGGAGACAGTGACGATTTTCGGTATTTATTTTCCCAGTCAGCAAGCACGAATAGAGAATTGTAGAATTAGCAATTCTAAGCAAAATTCATATATATTTAGAGGGGGGATTCGATGGGCTGAGGCCGAAAATGCGTCAAAACATACGAGAACATGGCCCCTTTTTTCCATTGATAAAAATAGTTTTAGTAGTAAGAGATGTACTGAAGTTAAGTAAAAAAATAGTCTGATTAATCTGTATGGATAATATATTTGGCAAGTGCATAAAATACACTTTCAAACGAGTTATGTACATAATTATTTCTACGACCACAATTATTTAAAGAATGTTCCAGGTGTTTTGTATATTAAAGTGTACGCATAGGACATATAAATAAAATCTTATGTCACAATGTTTCACCTAACCAGTTGGTTTATTTATAGAAATTAAACATAATAATTGAAGATATTACAGAAGAAAATAGGGAAATAAATTACATTTCCTTTTACACTTTTATATAATAATTGTTTTATTTAGAATTCACGAATCACTTATTACTCTACATTAATTATAATTATTGTTAGTTTCGTTATATCAAATCATTTATACTAGAGGTGTGAGGAAAATACAGTGAACTGTGGAACGCCAATATCGTTGGATGCGCGTGGTAGAAATGGTCCTATAATACTGCTAAAAACATAGCTAAATTTTCATGGAAACACTATGTACTTTTGACATTTGCGATACTCCGACGCATATGCATTATTGATGTAATCTCATGATTTTACAGTAATAGTTTTTGCAATTTTAGTGTGATTTTTAGGTTATTATGGTTATTCATTTTATTTGGTTCTGATCTTTTGCGCTTTTAGAGTATTTATCTTTTATATAGTTTTTAATTTGAATTTTAATATTGTGGTCTATTTATATTTGATTGCTGCTTTTCGACTAGTGCTTTATTCTTTTTGTGTTAAAATAAGCTTTATAACCATTAAGTACATGCTTCTAGTTGATATCTACCTAATCGTCATCGGGTGCTTACAACAATGGGAAAAAGTGTATGGTTTTTTTGGTGTAAAGTTAGACGCCTTCATTTTTCAGGTAAGTTATTTTTAGTTATTTATTACTTAAAAGGATAGCAATGCGTCCTGGTTCGGGGTGTGACTTTTGGGTTTTAGCTATCTGAGCCAAATTGTCGGCTAAGTGTCCTCTTTTAGGGCACCCAGAACCGAAAACTATATAGGTATATAACAGAGTTGGGTCGAATACTGAAATCCGGTATTCGAATCCTGAATACTGTATTCTAAATTGTATTCGAATAATCAATATTCGAATACAAAGAAAAAAAAAGTATTTGAATACCGCTGTATTCGAATACCTGGATTCATTTACATATGAATACTTTATGAATATTCCAACTACAAATAACATTTGCGCACATAAAGCTTGATTATTATTTATGTAGTTAATTTATAAAAATATAAAAAGAATTCAAAATCTATGTAAAATAAAATTCGAAATATCATTTTTTGATAGACAGTGTCACAGTGAGGTTAAATAAAACAACTGTTTAATAAAAAACATTTGCTGATTTTTATTTCTTAAAGTTTTATTAAAAAATTATAAATAACGATAAAATAATGAAAAATTTAAAATAAAATTCTTTGGTACACCGTCAGATAAAAACACAAACTTATTGTTTAATAAAAAATAAACAATTCCCATTACCTATAACCTATACCCTACAACCTACTTACTTATACAGAGTGTCCCACGAGATACGCCTCGGACCATAACTCCATAACGGTGCAATTTTCGAAAACTAATTTTAAAAGATGGCTTTTTTGAATATACATAAAAAAGGACACTTACAAAATTTTTGAAAATTGCACCGTTATGGAGTTATGGTCCGAGGCGTATCTCGTGGGACACTCTGTATAATAAATAAAACTTAAAATAGTTTCTTTGGTACATTCATTGGAAATTCGAACACAATAAGGTAACACAATAGAATTGCTTAGCAAAAGAAGCTATCCTTGAAAAATAATCTTAAATAATAAATAACTTAAAATAAATTATTTTTGTTTTAAATAAAATATAATATAACATTCATAACGTCGCACTAGTACTTGGATATCAGAAAGAAGACATCAATCAAAAAGCATTTCCTATCCCGTTTGCCTTCAACAAAACCAACATTTCAAAAAGATCGTAATATTCATAGAAATAATCAAACAGTATTCGAAAACAGGATTCGAATACCGGGATTCGAATACCAAGATTCGAATACCGGGATTCGAATACCGGGATTCGAATACAAAGTGTGGTATTCGAATACTAGGATTCAAAAATGGTATTCTAAATCCAAAATACCGAGTACTGACTAAAAAAGTATTCAGTCGAATACCGAAAACACAAATGTATTCGAATAGTATTCGAATACCAGCCAAATGTATTCTGAATAAGATTCAGAATACCGGGTATTCGAATACTACCCAACTCTGGATATAATATGTTTTAATTATTTTTTAATATGTATGCAGCTTGGATGAGGGCTTTAGGAAGAGATCCTAAGACTGAACACTGACTGCTATAAATGCCGTTTTTAGAGCACATTTCATAGTAAGTGATTTCATTCTAGCAGCAATGAGGAAACGTTTAAAAAATATGCTGTACCAGCTATTACTTCAAGACCTCGTCTCTTTAAGTTATTATTACTTCATTCTAATGCATATATTAAAATGGTTTTTAACTTATGTCCTTATGATTAAAAGATGTATGTATTTTAGTTATGTTATAATAGAAATATATGATACTTTGTATTGACTGACCTACTGGCCACTGGTCATTCCACTTTTACTCCCTTTTTTCATAAATTATCAAATTATTTAAAAACAATTACATACCTAGCTATTTTCTGTAAATTACATTAAAATTTTAGTATTAATACTTTACTAATAAAACTTCAGTTAATTTATCTTATATATATACACAACGGAAGAATTAATTGGATTTTCTCCTTGTTGAGTTTCAAAAATAGTAATTTAACATGATTTTAAAACAAATACATGAAATGTGCAAAATAGGCCTGCAAAGGCACTTTGTAAACAATATCACTTGTATCGATGTGACGTAATGCGCGAATTCAATCTGGCTTACTTTTGTTAATAGATTGGCGTTCCATTTTAAATATACAGTTCACCGGGAATAGATTATTTAAATATACACGGACCGGGAAAACAAGTACGAAAAAATTCACTGGCTCCTGGACTAGTACTGTATCGAAGGAATTTTTATGAATGAAACAATATACGACCCTCCACAATTGCGGTTTACTCTACTTCCGCTGTTGTCAGACATTATTTTTTTTTGGACAATTTAAAGACCTAACAGTAATTAAAGCAAACGCAATAACATATTACTACAGTTAAAAACATCGCAAACTTGGCATCAATATTTTAATTTTATCCAAATATTGCATTTTTGTCGAGGATCATCCGCGTTGACTTCAGAAATTGTGTAATCTGTATTGGTTATATATATCTATAGTTAAAAGCACGTAAACTTGGCATCAATGTTTAATCCAATTATTGAGTTTCTACCGCGGACACCACCGTTCATTCTTCAAAAATTTTGTAAATAATCCTATCTGTCTTGGTTATATATCTATGGTTACAACGCAGTTCGATTTATTAGAGGGTTTTACATTATTTTTATATTTTAATTTAGTGAATAGCTCTAGTTAGATTAAATTATATTTAGAAGTATAGAGTTGTGAAAGATGGGCAAAATAAAACCAACATACAAATAACGAAAAAATAGACGATTGGTTTGAATAAGGTAATATCAATTAATACAGGGTATTTATTAATTGAGTGCCGATACTTAAGGGTGTGAATCCTTCGATGATTTTAAGAAGAAAAGTTAATGTCAACATATGTCGTAAACCTCAGAATTTTTGAGTTACAGGGTGTTATAGTTTAAAAGAAAAAGAATTATTTTATCATGTTTCTTATCAGTCTAGATATTTTTATGAAATTTTACCCAAGAAAAAGTGTTTCCACTCATTGTGGGATCCTACCAAATATCAAAAGCAGTTTCAATAAACTTAAAAAAAAATTGTTGGTTTTATTGTCTTGCGCAAAAAGGGTGCGTCGTACGAAAGTACATATATAAACCAAATTTGCTCCAAAATAAATAAGGATTTTAAAGATAATTTTGGTTTTTAGAAAAAGCAGCGGCGTACCATATTTTTCTTTAAAACTATTCAGTTCAAACCCGGTAAGGACGTCACTGGTAAACATTTTTACGACAAAAAGGCGGGATTAAAAGTAAAAGTTTAGTCCGTTGGTACATAATATACTATATTTATAATTTATATATCTAATTTTTATTATTACACTGTATGTGACATAGCTTTTTTGTTTGCCTTTTTTGGATTAACAAAATATTATTTTACTGATTTAAAATAAACTGCCAGTAATAATAATAATTATCTGTACCTAAACATATACAAAGTAAAATCACAAAAGAACGCATCAAGAAAGCACCATATTATTAAACTTTTTTAATCTACGTAACAAATACTAAAAGTAATTTAGAAAAACCGACTTGAAAATCGTGCAGATGCCATCACCACATCTTAACCAAATTTATATGGGAGCATCCCTGAGGTACCCCCTTACTAACAAAAAAGAATCATAAAAATCGGAGAAGGTGGTAAGAATTATTGCTAAACATACATAAAAAATGAAGAGTTTGAGGATTTTCTCATGGACCCAATTATTAGATTTTGACCAAATATGTGACCACCCCCCTTTCCAGCAAAAAAAAGAATCAATGAAATCGGACATCGTGTTAAAGAATTATCGCTGAACATACATAAAAAAAATGTACCGACGAATTGAGAACCTCCTTTTTTGAAGTCAGTTAAAAAAGGATATAATAAACTATATTAATTGTATTAACTAAAAACTACTATATGGGGTTGTAAACCGTTTTTTAAACTAATTTTATATGTAAAAATGTGGGTTTGGTTCCTAGAAGAGTACCTAGTTCACTGGTAGCCAAATTTATATTTATGGTACAGAATTTTTTAAATAAATAAAGTTTTAGGTTTAATTAAACATCAAGTTTTATCAGGATAACATTTTTTGAAAAAAGTAACAAGAAAAGGGGGTGGGTTGGCTCAGTGGTTAGAGTCATGACTTTGAGATCGGAAGGTCTCAGGTTCGAATCCCACCGTTGGCCGGGATTTTTTCATTTAATTTAATTATTTAAAATTAATTCTGATGCCTTGGTAGGATTCCCCACTTGACCATTCTCTGTTGGGTTCTAATTAACAGTGTTGTTCCTAAAGTGGCGCTGGGAAACAGTAACAAAGCCTACACAGAACACGAGGCTAATGGCCGTAGCAGTCGACGCCGATGACACCAAATTAAAAAAAAAAAAAAAAAAGTAACAAGAAAAAATTTTCCATATAAAAAGCGCAGGCTTTTTGGGAGCCACTATATATATTTTAGAGGGCAATCCATATTATATTAGAAATATAAATAAAAATTTTGTATAATCACATAAATGTGATTTATATTTTAGAATATTGTATATGAAGATTTATAAAAAAAAAATATATATTCTTCAAAATATTTCTTAAATTTTTTAACACGGTACAAAATACCTTAATCCGTTTAATAGTTATCGATTTTAAACAAGAGGGAGACCGGACATCGTCGAAGAGAAACAGCGAAATTAGTAACGAATTGTAACTCGATTAAAAAGCGTTCTCTCTCTTTCCATTTCCTAAAAAAACTAATAGACCTTTTTGAAATCGGTTTTCGGTGATTTTCTTCTGATTTATTGCCTTGAAAATTATATGATTTACATAAAAACAAAAAACTGAGTTAATATTTTTTTGAAATAAAAATATGTTGTTATTTTCACAATTTTCAACTGCTCTGTTTCCAAAAAAGAAACACGATGTTGTCAAGCAAGTTTTTCTGTAGATATTAATAATTGGCTTTTTAATTTTTTTTTAAATATTCTTTAGTATTATCATAATTTGGGAAACAGTATAGCATTGAAACTCCTATACCCGAAAAATTGTAAGTACGCTCCTAATTAATTATCTGTTTTTTATCTCACAATGTCGGATATAAGAAATTATATAGAAAAGTTAATATTCAATATCATCCAGACAAAAAACAAAAACATGTTTAAATAAATATATTAAATAAATTATGACCATTCTTTAACAGAAATATATTTATTTGCATTATGAAAATAATGTTTATGTCAACAAACTTATGTTCGATATTTGTATCAATTTGTAAAGGTAACTTTTGTATAATGATAATATTATTATTTAATAGTTATTTATGGTACTAGTGTATTATGTTGAAAATAAGTCACGCGAGAAAGATTTATATAAATTCTCAAAAATATAACACACGAGTGGCATACAATGTTTTATCCAACAAACAAGTGGAAGAAATAGTTTTTTATGAGATATTAATTAATAAGTTTTGTGATCAAATCAAAGCTACTTGCGTCTCAGTACCCTATAAATGTCAGAATGACTTGACAGTGTGTCGGCGTCTTTCAGCACTATTAGCAGCTGTACCGATATGGGAGCGTCTGGTTCCAATGAACCAACGAATTTTACAATGACTTCAAATTCGAATAAACCGTTAGTTTTTTCCTTTAATTTCAATATCAATGTGAATTATGCTTGTAATAGTAATAAATAAATAGAATACAACTTTACTTTAAATATCAACGTTATAATCCATAACTCACTAGTGAGTTATGAATTATAATACACTAGTGTGTTATTTGATAGTTTACTTGTCTAAAATGACATAAATAATGACAGTCATAACTGTCATGTGTTGGATAAAGGTTTTAAATAAGTACTTCAAGATATCACAGTTCAAAATTCCTTTTATTGACCATAATACTTTTTTTGGAATAAAAGCATTAGTTCCTGTTTTTCAGTTAAGCTCCATAAATCAATTTATATTTTAATCTGAAAGCTACTCAAGCGCTGTAAACTTATAGAGTTTCATAAGTGAATTTTCAATTTCTATTGATGTGATAGTTACTCATCTGCGTTTTATAATACCAATACATGACTTGGCTTTGGCACAAAACCCTGTATAGTAAAACTTCTAATTGTCCTTTTTCCAAAAAGTTATTTCTCTACTGCATATTTCTTCTTTTACAGTCAGCACTCTAGCTCCATATGGACATCTCAACTCTATCATAGAGTTTTGCTTTTTTTTAATTCCATCCAGACTTGCAGCAAATTCGGATTCAATAAAAGGTCCACATTGAAACTTTTTCTTTCAAATAAATTTCCAAATCTTATTTTGCTCTGAATTTATGGTCCATGCCATATCGGGTGGCCAATAAATAAGAGATTTTAGAAGATTTTTTTACAAATTTCTCCAAATTTTAAAACAGTGACTCGTTTTCGTCTTTTATTGTGCCACAATGCCCAATCAGCTTGTCACAATCGTTGTTTCTCATCTACAGAGATTGGCGAAAGCAAGAAAAATTATTTATATTACTTTAACGGATTGAAGAATTGTTAACATGCTGGAATTAATAATTATTTTTAACTCAAAGAGGTATTTACTAAACAAAAAAAAACCGTGCGATATAAAAATTAAACAAAAATATATTTTTAATTCACATCTCAGTGTATACCTTTTAATTTTGGATAATAAATAAATGATAAAATTAATTTAATATAATTGAGCGAAATTACTGTATGTAAAAAATAACAAAATGAATTCAAATCACTTACGTACTGTTTATCACTAAATGGTAGAAAAAGATATATACTCGTATGTATTTTGTTGGTGTCATCCTCTAGACCAAAAAAGCTTTTAACGTATTTCTATAGTAAGAAAAATAACTGCTCCTGTAGGCAAAAATTAAATATATTGTTCCCTTCTAGCATTTTTTAATATTTCTATTTCTTTTCCTAGATTTTTTCAAAAGAGACTGATTCAAATTTTTAAAGTGACTCCAGAGAGGTACAGGTTTAGCCTTTACCTGTACATAAATTTTCTTTTAGTAAAAATAAATAATCCGTAAAATTGGTGTACTATGAAACCCTTGCATATAATATGTCAATCTTAATATTACAGAAATGATTAATTTAAAAAATAAGGTGTACAAATACGTAAAATTTATTTATCCCTCGTAAAACATCAATAAAATATATTATAAATTGTTTTCATTCACAAATACTAATTTCTTAAATATCTAACAGAGGCGCCACTTTCCAGACGAAAAATCTTGCAATGTAAGGGTTTCGTAGTACCCCACTTTTAAAGTTTATTTTTGACTATTTTTAAAAGAAAAAAATATGTTTGTGTAGGTAAAAGTTAAATCTATGCTCATCTGGAACCACTTTTTCAAAATTCAATTTAGTTTTTTCTAAATAAAATTGAGAAAATGGGTAAAAAAAGTCGAGTTTTGTATTTTTTTTATAAAAAAATCAAAATCAAATTTTGAAAAAGTGTCTCCAGAGAAGCATAGAGTTAACCTTTACCTACACGCACATATTTTTTTCTGTTAGAAAAAGTCAAAAATAAACTTTAAAAGTGGGGTACTACGAAACCCTTGCATGCTGCGCGCTACAGCCAAGTAAATACTCCTCTTAATTTGACAATAAAAAATGTGCCTTATAAATATACCACCTAAAATTCCTATTAAAGACTATTTGATTGACTGCCAAAAAATGATTGAAAATTTGAATTGTATTGTCATTCCATAAATAAATGTTATTAGTTGCTTAATAAATAAATAAAGCTTGCCTGCTATTTATTGCATAACAGAAATGTATAAATAAATTACCTACAATAGGTACAGAAACTTAATTTATTAAACTTGTTTTATACAGTATGGTTCAAATGAAAGGAATAAATTCATTATAATGGAAGTAGTTGGTTTTTCGAAAAAATGCTCGGAGAGGTCAATTTTGTTTACTTAAAGCGCAATTTTTTAAATAGAATTCAATTTTCCCCCACTTCCCATTTTTGGGCAGTGACGTCATTGACAATTTTTTTAAATAGTAACCACATTTTTTTTCTTGATTTTAATAGATCTTGCAATTTCCTACTTGGAAACATAATATTTGTAATATCTGACATAACAATTTTTTTTGAATAAAAGTCATTTAAAGATCAGATACATAAATTTTATTTTATTTTGAAACTCAATAAATGAATAAAAGATTATTTGTAATTAAGTGCTTCATCTAAAAAAAACATAATAATAATAAAAAGAATTTAATGACAATTCCACAAATTCTTTTTATTATTATTATTATTATTTTGTTAGATTAAGCACTTAATTACAAATAATTGTCTTTTATTTATTTATTGAGTTCTCAAAATAAAATAAAATTTATGTGTCTGATTTTTAAATGACTTTTATTCAAAAAAAATTGTAAGATATTTCAAATATTATGTTTTCGAGTAGGAAATTGCAAGTTCTAACAAAATCAAGAAAAAAAATTGGGATTACTATTTAAAAAAATTGCCAATGACGTCACTGCCCAAAAATGGGAAGTGGGGGAAAAGTGAATTCTATTTAAAAAATTGCGCTTTGAGTAAACAAAATTGACCTGTCCGAGCATTTTTTCGAAAAACCAACTACTTCCATTATAATGAATTTATTCCTTTCATTTGAACCATACTGTATATTATGTTCATATAAATTTCTATTATTAATATGAATTTAACAAAAGCTAATAATTATTTAAAATACAATTCCTTTAAAATATGCTAATCATTTAAGTGTTTTTACGCCTCGACTATACCTATACAGTAAACTGTCAGTGTCTTACCATAAATAAACCTTTTTAAAAGACTCGATTAACGGTAATAAGCAATTGCTAAATATATATAAATATAACAACAAAACTTATTACTTTCCTATCTGTATACAGATATAAGGAAAGTATAGGATTCATGATTTTTTTCGACCTCGAGTTTTCGACGGATTTTTACGTTTTGAGGTCCCCTGAATCCGTTTTGACTATTTTCGCGATGTGTGTGTGTGTGTGTGTGTGTGTGTGTGTGTGGGTGCGTGCATGCGTGCGTGCGTGGGTGTGTGTGTGTGTGTGTGTGTGTGTGTGTGTGTGTGTGTGTGTGTGTGTGTGTGTGTGTGTGTAGGTCGCATAACTCATGAACCGATACACAGAAAAACACCAAATTTTAAACTTAAGCTTTATTCCAGCGTCTAATGAACTGATTAGATTTTGGGCAGAGTCGGAACATCTGGGGGGGGTACTTTATAGGTGGTCATTTTTATATTTTATGGAATATATCTGTTATTTACGTTTGGAGAAGAAAATTCTTTAAATAAAAGTTACTTCTAATCTATAATTTTTGTTCTATACAAAATTTTCCTAAAATGGTCCGTATTCGAGAAATTTGACAAAATGTAAAAAAAATATTTTTTTATAAAAATTGTTCAAATAAAAGTTGTTTGTAATATAATTCTCTATAATTTTTATTCTATACATAATTTCTCTAAAATGGACCGTATTCGAGATATTTGAGATAATGTGTAAATTTCGAATTTTGAAGAAAACTCAAAAACGGATAAAGAAAAAAACATTTAATTTTAAACTTAAGGTTTATTTCGGCCTGACGTGAAATGATTAGATTTTAAACAAAGTCGGAACATCTAGGGGGGTACTTTATGGGAGGCCGTTTTTATATTTTATGGAATATATCTGTTATTTATGTTTGGAGAAGAAAATTGTTCAAATAAAAGTTACTTCTAATATTATTATCTATAATTTTTGTTTTATGTCAAAATTTCCTGAAATGGTCCGTATCCGAGAAATTTGACAAAATGTGCAAAATTCTGATTTTTATGAAAATTGTTGAACTAAAAGTTGTTTGCGATATCGATCTCTATAATTTTTGTTTATACATGATTTTTCTAAAATGGACCGTAATGGAAAAATTGTAGGAAAAGTGCTAAATTTAAATTTTTTAGTATTTTCGTTTTCAATGAATATCTATAGAAAAATGTTTCGAGGTAGATGTATGTGAAAAATGCATACAGGGTGGCTCACGCTAAACGGGACGGAGCTTTATGGGAAAACGACCAAAGATATAAAATATTCGTTTGGGAGGAATACGTAGGTTACAGACGGCTACAATTTGTTAGATGTATACAGGATGTCCCACATAAGAAAAAAAAAATTAGTTCATTAAAAATTATTCAAACAAGAGTAAACAATTAATTTCTGGGAAACTTTTTTTCCTTAAAAATTCAAATAAATCGAAAACTAATAATAATAGTAATAGGGAATCTTTAGTTAACTGACATTATTTTTGATGTAGTTTTCAATTCTAAAATAAAAAACAGGGTGTTCCATTAAAAATAATATAACTTTGTATATTTTCTCTTATGTGGGACATCCTGTATACATCTAACAAATTTTAAATTGTAGCCGTCTGTAACCTACGTATTCCTCCCAAACGAATTTTTTATATCTTTGGTCGTTTTCCCATAAATCTCCGTCCCGTTGAGCGTGAGCCACCCTGTATATTTAGTTGATCCTCTAAACATTTATAGAGGTGCTGCAATAGGTTGTACAAAATAATCGGAAAAAGCCTGTAATAACTAGATAGGAAAGTCATGTGTTGGACACATCAGATTTTTCCACACAAAAAAGACCATTATGTTTCTTAGATAGCAACATTCTCAGTTGAATATGAAAATATAATTTTCTGATTATTTTGTACTCGATATATATCTAATCACTATTATTTAAAAAAAGCACACATTTAATGTTTTTAATTCGAAAAAGAATCGACACCCTTAAATCATTAGAACTTCCAACTTTTGACAAGTGGCCTTTTCTTATAACACAATGTGCATGAGATAGAGGGTTATTCACTTCGATGGTGTTCAGAAGCCACAACAAGAGAGCAACACTATGTTTGCACCCACTTTAAAAAAATAGAACCATGAAAAATCATTTAATACAGTATTTTAAGCTTTTTATTATTGACAGGAATTGAAATTACCTTCGAAAGCAGAATATTCTGTTTATTTACAAGATACCACCTTTTCCTTTTGTTCATTTATTACTAAATAACGCTATAAACTTTTGGTATTCTGGGGTAATGTTACAAATGATAACCGAACTGTGCCAGTGCACTTCCTTGGTAGACCTAAAATGTCAACAATATTGGGTAGTGAGTTTGTATAATAAAAAAATTTTAATTTTTTAAACACTAACCTTTTTAAATATAATAATTCTAGAAAGATTTGAAGCTTAGAAAGTGCACTTACTGTTGTCTTTACGTTCCGAATTTTAGAGCCAATAAACTTTATATTATTTATATAAAAAAATACGTGTGGCACTCGGGGACTGCCGCGGTAAAGCTATTGCATAGCATTTTTTTTATCAATTTATGCAATTAAAATTATTTATTTATTTTATTTATGCAGTATTTTTTTCTTGGATATTAATTCAAGTTTTGTCTTTGATATTAATTCAAGTTACTTTTTGAGCGTGGCGACCGATAAGAAAACAATTTTTTTTCTTTTTTTGAATAATATTGTTTAAAATATTTTTATTATCTTATAATACGAGCCCTAACACAAAAATGTTCGGACATCAACTGATTTTGCGAAAAAGTTTGAAAATTTCCTTAAGGGAT
Organism: Psylliodes chrysocephalus; assembly: GCA_927349885.1. Classification (NCBI taxonomy): domain Eukaryota; kingdom Metazoa; phylum Arthropoda; class Insecta; order Coleoptera; family Chrysomelidae; genus Psylliodes; species Psylliodes chrysocephalus. The sequence goes on along the minus strand of OV651824.1, from coordinate 7,849,392 downwards.
TCAATATCATAATATGTTTTTCATTTATAAAACATAATATGTATTGCTTACATCATATTTATGAAATTTTTTTCAAATAAACTAATATTGATTAATAAAACTAAACTAATGTTGATAAAAATGTAATATTTGCTGACACATAAATGTTCGGACACGTTAGTAAAACAAATAATAGCAAGCCATGGAAACAAAAAAAAGTGTTTCTATTTTGACATTTTAACTTGATAATTAATTCGATTATCAATTGGCTCCAAAATGTCGCGTGGTAAAGCAACAAATGGTGCAATTAGAGAATTAATTGAAAAACTGTTTAACCAAGGAAAAACCTTTCGGGATATTGCTAAACAAATAAATGTCACAAAGTCCACGGTGTCAGATATTGTGAAACGGGTTCAACTCAAATTTCAAGACATGGTGCTGGTCGACCACGCAAAGTCACTTCCCGAATGCAAAGATCTCTTGTTCGGATTTGTAAAACTGATCGCCGAAGTACTGTAGGGGAAATAACAGCAAAATGGAATGAAGAAATAATTGGAAATGTTTCACGAGAAGCGTGTCGTCGCTGGATCCATAAGTCTGGTTTACATTTTTATAAGGAACGTAGGTTACGTTTAAGGAAATTCTCATATCTATGCAGTGAAATCATTGGTTTAGGCAAAAGAAAAGCCGTTGCTGACGGAAAAACAAAAGAAAAGACTATTAGCGTGGGCAATGTGGACTTTTGAAGACTGGAAAAGAATCATTTTTAGCGATGAATCAAAATTTGATGTTTGCGTGGGTGATCATCGATAACGTGTTATAAGAAACAAAAATGAAGCCTTTCACAAATACTGCCTAAAGAGAAAAATAAAATTTCCATCAAGGTAATGGTATGGGAAAGTATGTCTGGTTTCAGTGTTGGAAAACTGCACTTTATAGACGGAATTGTAAACGCAGAAAAATATCAGAACATTCTTGAAACCAATTTGTTAGTGTCAATTCCAATTTTATCACCTGATGGAAACTTTACTTTTCAACAAGATGGCGCTTCCTGCCATACAGCCAAGACCACAAGAAAGTGGCTGCAGGACAACAATATTTTCGTCCTTGACTGGCCCTCCAGCAGCCCTGATCTAAATATAATCGAAACTGTATGGCACAAGATGAAGCAGCAATTAAGAAATGATCCACAGCGCACCATTTCTGATTTGCGGGTAAAATTGCTAAATATATGGGATTCTTTTACAGTGGAAGATTGCGAAAAGCTTGTTAAAACTGTGCCTGATAGAATAAAAGCTGTTATTAAGGCAAAAGGAGATGCACACCAGCTATTGATGTGATTTGTCCGAACATTTATGTGTCAATAAATAAATATGCATTATTATCAACATTAGCTTAGTTTTGTTGATCAATATAAGTTTATTTAAAAACAATATCATAAATATGATGTAAAACAATACATATTATGTCTTATAAATGAAAAACATGATATTGAATCCCTTAAGAAAATTTTTCAACTCTTACGAAAAATCAGTTGAGGTCCGAACATTTTTGTGTTAGGGCTCGTACATGTAGGTTATTCAGGAATTTTTATCATTGAAACTATAGGTTTATGGTAACTGAAATAAGAAACATAAATTTGAGACTTGATATCCTCTAAATATCTGGAAAATACCGCGTCAATGGTGGTCCCATATTTTGTTGTGGATTCTTGTGGATCATTATTCATTTTTAAATTCAATTTTTCCGAAATTGTGTCTGAAAGAGATATAATCAGTTATGAGCAGTTAGCAGCTAGTCTACACGCATACGTCTAGTCGCACGCACACAAACACCGTGCCGAAGTCTGCCGAACTGAAACGACGTTAGACCATGCACGGCTTTCAATGCCGCACCGCTGCGCCGGTCGGAGTGGGGGTGTTAGGTTTATTTTTGTTACGGAATTTCTTTTTCGATTTTTCAATTTTTCGATTTTTCGGTTTTTTGATTTTTCGATTTTCGATTTTTCTGTTTGGTTTTCGATTTTTCGGTTTTTCGATTTTTCCATTTTTCCATTTTTCGATTTTTCGGTTTTTCGATTTTTCCGTTTTTCGATTTTTCTGTTTTTCGATTTTTCCATTTTTCCATTTTTCGATTTTTCGGTTTTTCGATTTTTCGATTTTTCGATTTTTCTGTTTGGTTTTTCGATTTTTCGGTTTTTTGATTTTTCGATTTTCGATTTTTTCGATTTTTCCATTTTTCGATATTTCGGTTTTTCGATTTTTCCATTTTCCGATTTTTTGGTTTTTTGATTTTTCGATTTTTCGATTTTCTTTTATTGAATAAATGAGAAGTTAATATTGTTTAAACTATTTTTATTATCTTACAATACATGTAGGTTATTCCGCCGCACCGCTGTGCCGGTCGGAGTGGGGGGTGTTAGGTTTATTTTCGTTACGGAATTTCTTGATTCGGTCGCCGCGCTCAAAGCCCGCGATAAAAGCTATGCAATAGCTTAAAAATAATTAATCATGTTAGAATCCACCTTGCGAAAGTTGTCTAAAAATTCTTCTTTTATTCCAGTTTGTACTTTGGCCATTTTTAAAAAATAAATTAACAATTTTAAATCAAAATAATCTCGACTCGAAATTGAAAACGAGGTTAGGATTTAGATTTTATAATGACAAATGAAACCACGTTGCCAGACTTAGAGAAAATATTTCGCGATATCGCGATTATGATTTGAATAAAATTTCGATCAAGAAGAAAGTTTATTGAAATAGTAAGTGCATCATAAAAACGGAATTTAAACAAATATTATTTTAGTTTTAATATATATGTTGTTATGTGAAATTATACGACCTTAACCTTTAAATTGTCGGTTATCCGGAATTTCAATAATTCTTTATAAGAAGTGGCAACAAGGTAAAAATATATCGACTCTGGCTGGAATGTTATAAATTAGCCAACAAAGTAAAAACATATCGACTCTGGCTGGAAGGTTATAAATTAGCCAATCAGATTTTAGGCTTTATTATGACGATATTTAAAAATCAGTGTAGCGCGTTTCAAATTGCTTGAATTTATTGGAATTTTAAAAAATTCTTGTAGAAAAACTTTAAAAGAAAAAAATTTCAAAAAAATATTTTTAGATTAGATTTTGTGCTAGCTTTTAGAAAAAAATATTTTTGAATTTCACTAAACACGTCCGTTATTTAAAGGTTTGAATTATTTATTTTATTTATCATCAAATTTTACGTTTTTATTAGCATTTTTATAACACATCTCATGCGTGTTAAAAAAATGCTATTGAAAATGTAAAATTCTGATTATAGTGTCTAAGTATCGGGTCGATGGTGTAGCGGTCTATCGCGCTTATATTCATTTATAGGCGAGTTTATGAGTCCGAGACTGCTGGGCTTCGAATTCCAGACCAGACCATGTGGATTTTTAATTAAATTGCATGGTTCGGTTTAGGATTTGATGTGTGCCGTATTAATGGAAATTCAATTTCTATTGATATGACATGCAGATTATAAAATCGCCATACATTATCGTCTCGATGATGGTGGGTGAGGTTTTCCTCACCTGTAAGTCAAATGGCACCATCAATCATCCTTAAGTCGCCCCGGGGCGCCACGGCAAATAATAATAATAGCCGTCCCTTCCCCTACACAAGTCGTTCAGTTGACTTCAGGGGTTGAAATTCACTCGTAAGGGGGTGAATTAGGGAGAGTATTATTATTATTATTAAGTAAATTCTAAAGCCCGCCAATTTTCAAACCGAAATAGCATTACAGCTTCCTACATTACCGACTAAGTATTAGTTGCACAAAACTGTCCCATATGTCGCTGAAAGCACACGTGCTGCCAAATTTCTATGAAGAATCGGCAACTCTTAGGTCCGTATTTATAAACAAAACTCAGCTGAGTCAGACTTGGGTAAGTCGTCCTTGAACTAAAATCGAAGTTCGGTTATATCGCGTGAATTTAGAGATGGGTAGTAACCAAGGGCGGCTCCAACACGAATTTTCGGGGGGACGGGGCATTGTCTTTAGCCATTCCCTATTTAGCAAATTTTTTTGAATAACTGGCTCACAACTCGTCAGAATTTTCATCTCGGGAAGGGGGGGGCACGGCCCTTATGTCCCTCCCCCCTGAAGCCGCCCTTGGTGGTAACAAATTCGTAAATGTACTTAACAGTTACAGATTTGCTAATATCCATCTCTAAATTCCAGTGTAACACCGGAACCACCTGGAACTTAGAGGCGTTGTAACCGAACTTCGATTTTAGTTCAAGGACGACTTACCTAAGTCTGATTCTATTTATAAATACGGACCTTAATTAAGCCGTTTATTTTGAAAGTGGCCTAACTCCATTTATACTTAAATTGAGATATCTAAAGGTTTGGCGAAATTTTGTTTAACTGCATTAATTAAACGTACTGATCACAAAGCACATAGATAGAGGTTCCACGTGAATGACCAAGGTCAAAACCGACAACTGACATTTATTATGCTATTTGCTCCAAACTCTAGATGGGGCTACTGATGAATTATGATTTCTTACTCCATTTTTAAGCTTTATGGGAGAAAAACAACCAAAAACTCCAAAGATGTGACGTGTATTTATTTATGTTTTTGGTTAGTCGCATTTTTCCATCTGATTTTAGTGATTTTTTGTTGGCTTTAGTTTCTGTTTATAGTCCTAGTTATTTGCAAAATTGGTGATGTTTTGCTTTTCTATTTCCTACTGTGTTTTGCAATAATTTTGGTGCTATGTTAAAAACTTCGAGAAAAACTTCATTGATTTACCATACATCATAAAAAACAGGTAATCAATTTATTACTGGACTAGATTCCGAAATCATATTTCACATAAGAAGAGTATACCATTTGTATTTGGAAGGAAAATATTTATCAGTGAATGAATATTTAAAAGGATTCACCTTCCTGGCTCACGAGCTAGGATGTGCCTATCATCTTAGGAGATGCACAATGGGCCTAATGAGACACAAGTGCCGTGGGGGTAATCCACCCTCCACACGTTACAGAGAGAGGATTCAACTTTTAACCCAATACCTATATTACATTTATCCTTCAGGTAAAAAGACATTTATAAAATATAACTTTAGTGTTAATAAAATGTTATATCCTAGTTTCTACTTCACATTTCAATATATTGATATTGTAAAGATTTGAGATTGTATACCTATTTACTCCAAGTAAGTATTCGTTAAATATGTATTATTATTATTTGTATTTATTTTGTTCTAATAATGTTTATTTAAGTTATTAATAAACATATTTTAAGAATGTTCTATTTATTATTTATTGATATATCTTATATTTTATTTAATAATAATATGCAGAACCAACTCTCCAAATTAGACCCATTATAACAAATTAATTCCTTAAATTTGGCATATCGACCTAAATTATTTTGTAAAATAAAAGTTTCGAACTTACTAGTTCCATACTTTATTTTATAAAATAATTTATGTGGAAATCATTTAAAATTTAGAACTATTACCTACTACTAAAAATTATAATTTGAATTTACCGCCATCTGTCAATTGTCCTTTTAGTTCCTGCTCCAAACTCAAGGTGGCGCTAATTTGGTTTAAAAGTCTACCATTGGCGTGGGGTCTCTAGAAGATAGGTGCTTTGTGGTACTGATTATTCAACTTATGCAATTGTCCAAAAACTGAGGTTAACTTGTTAAATACTAATTAATTAAAATTACCTTTATCACTGCCTTAGGACATTATCGATAATGCATATTATTATCTTAATTTAAGTATAAATGGATTTAGGCCACTTTTAAAAATAAACGGCTCAATTAACCTTCCTCCATGTTCGATCTAGTCTAGACCATAGTCGAACTATTTTTAATTGAAGGTGACTCAACGCCGATTGGACCGTGGTCAATCGGCAACAATGTAAATTTTCAGAACTCGAATTAATACGGCATTTACCAGGATCATTTAATTCTTTATGCTTCGCCAATGCAGAAATCTAAAAAGTGAGATTATTTCATAATATTTACTCCTGCTACAAATATTTCTTCTGCCTACCTGCTTTAGATATCTAGCCAAGTTACGTAACTCCTTTGAATCAGCGGTAAACTTATCAATACTTCGAAGGGTTACTTTGTGACGATACGAAACACGTTATTCATTTTCAATCACGGAAGTAGTAAATAAAATAATAAGAACTTATTAATTAAATTTAATTATTAAGTACTTATTATTTTATTTATGGGTCGCAGCGTGAGATAGATACTACAAACCTCTTTAGCAAAGATTTTCTCCTTCAAGAGGGATTAAATATTTAGTTGGATTTTCCACAAAATATACAAACTATGTAACGTTTCCTAAAATTTCCTCCGATAAGTTTCAATCTTGATTTAGTATAGGTGGTATTTGTAAAAAAAGAAATAATATAAAATAACTTTATTCTTAAGAAAATATACAATATTAAAAAATTACAAATTAATTAAAGTTTAGAAGTGACAAGTATCAAATAATTGTTTCACAATAAAAAAAATGTATATATACAGAGTGTCCCATTAAGAATACGACACAGAAAAAATATGTATGATAAAATTTTTTAAAACAAATAAATTATTAGTTTAATGTTTTTTCATTAATGTGAATTATCAAACGTTTCTGTAAATTTGTTTCATATCGAATGTTGTGGAATTGTCACACTTGAATGGTTTTTAATAGTGTGACTAATTAAATGTTTCTGTAGTTACATTTTTAATTATTTTTTTTAAATAATACCCTCTCTCTTCAATCTATATAGTACATAACTCATAATACATTTACCTATTGTATATTATATAAAAATATATCGATGGTTTTTTAGTTGTTGATGTTAAGTGGTTGTCAATTAACGAAAAACGTTTGTCATACTTTATAATTAATATTTAATAATGAAATATAAGTTGCCGGTTTAACTGAATATCTTCCACATATAAAAGAAAAATATTTCGAATACCCTGGAAATAGTGTGAATTATGAAAAGTCTATGCAACTCAGATTTAAGAATTTTTTTTAAACAAATATTGCACTTTAACGCTTTTTTGTCCTTTAAATTACAAATAAGCAAACTGGGAATGATGTTCACACTAATAGTGAGATGAAAGTGGAATAATACTTGAGTGTGTAAAAATTGATGTTGGCTTTCAAAGCCATCATCAATGTCATCCTAAAAGGCGTTACAAATTAACAAGTGGAATATTAAATGATGTTAAAACTTACGTGTAGGATACCCACCATATGGGATCATTAGGATACCCACCATATGGGATCATTAGGATACCCACCATATGGGATCATTGACAAAACACAAAATTTGAGCCTAGCAGTAAAACAATTACATTAAAATGTAGGTAGACATGGCAGGGACAGAAGTTGGAAAGGCTTTTGGTAGGTAGAGAGGTGGTAAATATCAAACCTCGTCGGTAGTGTTTGTTCGCCATTATCGTAACATAGAATAAAAATAATACCAAACAGAATAAATTATTACCAGCGGAATCGGGCAAACGTATCTGTTTATAGGCTATAAGTAATTATTTAAACCCAAATAATAATTCTACAAAATGTCAATAGCTATTCACAATTTATTGAAGTATTTACGCAAAATTATTATTAGCATTTATAAAATAATTTTCTACGCAGTTTCGCGTTCACTTCGGTTATCTCCGCGGCAAAACTGTCAAATCCTGAGTATGAAGTGGAAGAACTGGTAAAATTGTTAGCAAATGATTTTCTTTTTAAATAATAAAGAACAACCAGAAATGTTAGCAATTATAATTATAACAAGTACAGCACTATATTTATCATTTAATTTTATTATAAAATTTCATATAACTACATAGGTTCAAACGTGAAGAGACCGTTTTTGGTCTCCTTCACAGTCGCTTCTGCTGTCGTCTGTCGTGCGTTCCCAAATGGTACTTTCAGTCTGTTTTCATTGATTTGTCGTCGAAAAATGAGTTTACGGTCAAAACGAATAATGGGAATATTAAAAGAACAAAAATCTACTTCTCAAAATAACGATTTACATTCAAATATTACGGGTAAGTAATTACCACCTCAAAATAATAAAGTTCTATAAAATGCTAAAATATTTTGTATGCAAAAATAATCGTGTAATTATTGGCAAAGCAACATATTTTTTAGCATTAGGTTATAGCAAAACTAGCGCAATAATTTTATGGCATTAAGTCCACAGGGACTTAATATACCTATTTGATATTTTTAAAAATATTTCTGAGATCTGAGATCAGTGGCGATAAAGCTTTAGCGAACATATCTGAGACAGATAAAGATCATGTCAAAAAATTCAATATTGGTTCTTCCGGACCGAAGAGTCTGATTTCGAACACTAACGAGAGTAAGTAAATAATTTTTTTTTATTTTTTGGAAAATAAAATTGATTTTTTAGTAATGATCTGTTTAATTATTACATTTTAGGTAATAACGATGTTCCAGAAAACCACATCTTTGTTGCGACCATTAATGAGCTTGAAAATAATGAATTAAACTCTGAGACCAGTGAGACTACTCCTGTTCTGAAATTGATAGAACTGCCTGGCATTGAGAAAGGTTAGTAGTAGTACTTAAATTTGGTTAAAAAAGGCGAAAACCAATGCTTAGCTGAAATTAGGCTATAAATAATTAAAAAAAGCATGCTTTAATAAAATGCACATGAAAAGTAGAGGCAATGTTTCACTGCACAGATATTTAGTCGAAAAACTTTCATGATATTTTGTATAAATTTATGTTTTTAATTACCTGTATAATTTTCAAAATTGCAGATGAAAGCTACAGCGTGAAAAAAGACAACACTTTTTCTCAAACTAATATTATGAAGTGGCCATGAATTTTTTTTGAGAATACAGTTAATATATTCGATGTAGTTGTTCCCAACGTCGAATTCGCTGTAATTACAAAAGGTTAGTAACGTTAAAAAAAAGATATTATTTTTTTATATTTTTAACAGTATCTAAAATTGTCCTTTATAAAAAAAACTAACCTTCTGTAAACTTTTAGCAAACGAAAATGGCTTGTTTAAGTTAATTCTCGTCAAGTTAACATACATCAACGTCTAAGATTTTGAAGCAGATTGTAGAAAACCCTACGAATATGAAAAAAAAAAAAACTATTTTGAAGATTCTGATGATAGTATACGAGATCCGATTTACGAAAATTCAAGTGACGATGAAGAGACAGAGACAAGGCCGAGAAATACTAACAGCGGTGATAATAAATATCAAAAAGAAGTGACCACACCTAAAGGAAAAAAAAAAAGACGAAAACAGGAAGCAAATTGGAAAATTAATGTACAAAAACATATAGTAACAAGTGGAGAAGAACACCCAGCAAAAATCAAAATATTACGCGCCAAAGAATTAGGAAATCCATGCAAGGAAGGATGTTATTTAAAATGTTTCCAAAATATTAATGCAGAAACAAGGTCATCTATATATTCTATGTTTTGGAATTCCTTAAACGACGTAAACCGCAAACGCCAATATGTTGCGTCACATGTTAAAACAGAACTGATTATTCGAAGAAGATCCAGATCGGGTTTGCGCTGTGATGCTAAAAACCACACAAGACAATATGATTTTGAGGTAAATGGGAAAGTCACCAGGGTCTGTAAGGTATCTGAATACTTTGAAAATATCGCAGACATTTGTAACAACTTCACGCATAAAAAAGAAATCTGGTGGTATTGTTTCTGCTGATCAGAGGGGTTGACATGACCTTCACGTAAGGGTTCCAGATCTCGTAAGAGATAGTTTACGTAAACATACTAGTCAGTTTTCTATTGAAGAGTCTCACTATTCAAGAGAAAAGAGTAAGAGGAAATATTTAGGTAGTCATCTAAATTTATCTAAAATGTATAACCTGTACCCGTTACAATGTGATGCGAAAAATTTAGGTGAAAGTGCATTTACCAAAGAATGGTTGCATGCAGATATTTTAAACTCCGAATATAATTTGTCATTTAAGTCACCGGATAACGATACATGTGATTCTTGTGACTCTTTCCTAATTAAAATACATGATGCCGAATTTTCTGAAGAGAAATCTAAATTACAAGAAGAGTATGACAAACACTTAGCTGAGGCCTCAAAAGGATACGATTTAAAGAGAAAAGATAAGGAGTACTCTGGAACACAAAACAATTACTATTATGGTTTGAGTTGACTTATAGAAATGTTTACCCACCCCCGTATTAACAAATGCTCAAAGTTTATACTCTTTAAAACTGTGAACATAAAATTACACTGTGTACACTAATAAAAAAGTATATTGCATTATGTGGGATGAGTCCAAGTCAAGTCATGGTGCAAACAAAAAGGCTTCTGGGATAATTAAATGAGCATACTCACTTGAAGTGGATGGCAGCTATTCAGTGATTGAACGGGCAAGAAAGAAAACAACTATCCGAATTTGCAGTGCTAACAACCCATTTGAAGTACTTTCCATGAAAACTAATGATTTTAAACAATTATATCAAAAGCCAACATCCCCGTTTGTTTCCCGAAAAAAATCTGAGCAAGGAGACGATTTTTCGATATCTAAAGTGATTTATTTTTTACAAGTTAGAGCACATAATAGTGGAAAACTTTCTATAAAATCGATTTCGAATGCGAAAATTTTAAAAGCATTGATTTGACCAGATCTGGGCGACGTAGTGTTTTTCCGTACAAGGATTCTTATGTGTGTACTCAACACGTAACGAATTGAATAGAGAGAGACATTACATATGAATCGCATTTTGTGGAACGAAGATAGTCGTCTCAACACGTGCCGAATTGAAAGATGAGAATCCCAATGTAGCACGAACTATCTCCCCTGCGAGATGGGCCAAATTTTATTTCTACTAAAATGTGTAAGCACCTGCAAAATTACCTCACATGGATTCCAAAACAGTTCTATAATTACTATTTGGTTTATACTGATTTGGTAGTTCAGGAACAGCGTGATAATTAAATAATTGGAGGCCTATAATTTTAGTTTCTTTGTTGTTTAGTAAAAATAAAACATATTTTTTTATGTACCTTAATGTTTTTTCAATAAAAATGTTATTTTTGTGGGAGATATCTATAATGTGTATTAAAATCAAGTCCCAAATATATTAAATCCAGTTATACCAAGTCCTCTAAAGTAAATTTTTGTTAAATACAAAATCCTTATTTTTTTTCTAAAACTTTTTTTCATAAATTATATTATAATGAAAGAAGAAGCCAACTACTAATAGTAGAAAAAAATCTCATTAAATAAACTAGAACTGACATAGATAACATAATATTTTTGTTTAAAAATACTTTAAATTCTTCTCCTAAACAATTTACAATATGCGACTCAATACACTTTTATTCTGGGGTGCAGAGTTTAATAATGAAGTTTAGTGTTGTCACCTGTAGCGTCGTTACAGACGAATTTATAAATAAATAATATAACGTAGCATTATTAATATACCTGATCAAGGGATTAACTAAGATTTGGTGCCTTTACCTAGCTACATTTCAATGTAATTGTTTTACTGTACGACTCAAATGTTGTATTTTGTCAATGATCCCATATGGTAGGTATCCTAGTCGTAATTTTTAACATCATTTAATATTTCAATTATTAATTTGTAACGCCTTTTAGGATAGCGAAAGCGCTCAGCCTAATTATTAATAAAATATTTTCAATTTTCACACACTGAAGTATTCATTCCACTTTCATCTCCTTTAAATTACATTTCTGATAAGATTAATTAGTATGAATTATTTTATGTTTCTGTAAATGAAATGCCCGTTTGAATATTTTGGAACAAATATTACACTTGATTGATTTTAGTGTGAGTTTTTAAATGTCTCTGTAAGGTCCATTTGGAATTAAATTTTTTGGAACAAATATCACATTTGAATGGTTTTTCTTTAGTGTGAATTCTTAAATGTTTCTGTAAGTCATATTTGCGATAAAAATTTTTAAAACAAATATCACAACTGAACGGTTTTTCGGTAGAGTGATTTTTTAAATGTTCCTTTAAACTAGATTTCTGATTATATTCTCTGAGACAAATATCACATTTGAATGGTTTTTCACTACGGTGATTTATTAAATGTTTCTGTAAGTCAGATTTACGTTTACAGCTCTTTAAACATATGTCACACTTATATGGTTTTTCATTAGTGTGAATTATTAAATGTTTTTGTAAATGATGTTTATCAATAAATGTTTTGGAACAAATGTCACACTTGAATGGTTTTTCATTTGTGTGAGATAAATAATGTCGCAGCAAACTAAATTTCCGATCAAATTTTGTGTAACAAATGTGACACTCGTATTTTTGAATTATTAAATGTTGCGGCAAGTGAATTTTCATGTGTCTTTTTAAGGTAGATTTCAAGGTAAACTGTTTGGGACAAATGTCGCACTTAAATGGTTTTCTATTAGAATGAATTAATAAATGTGCAGTCAACTTACTTTTTTGTTTAAATGCTTTGGTACAAATATTACACTTGAATGGTTTTTCATTGGAGTGAATCATTAAATGTCTTTGTAAGTCATTGTTACGTTTAAATGTTTTTAAACAAATATCACACTTGAATGGTCTTTCATTAGAGTGACTTTTTAAATGGCTCTGTAATTCATTGTTTCGTTTAAACATTTTTAAACAAATATTACACTCGAATGGCCTTTCATTAGTGTGAAATGTTAAATGTCGCAGCAAGTTATATTCCAGAATAAATTTTCTGTAACAAATGTGACACTTGTTTTCTTTTTGAATTAAGTTCCTTCTACTAGTTCTATTTTTGACTAAATGGATGAAACAATGCCGAAAAAATTCGAATTTTTCCATAAGTTTTCCACAAAACATACAAATTGTGAAACAATTTCTAAAATGTCCTTCGATATGTTTCAATCTTGATTTAGTAGACGTGAAATCTGTAAATAAAAGAAAATAATATAACTTTATTCATAAGAAAATATGCACTATTAAAAAAAGTATAAATTAAATAAAGTTTAGAAGTGATATGTATAAATTACTTGTTTCTCATAAAAAAAACAGACACAGAATTGAAGATTCTTAAATGATCTGTTTAGTTGTATTCAAGGGCAGATCCAGCTTTTTAGACAAGGGAGCCACATTAGACCATCGGAGGCGTATCAAGACGAGAGGAAAAACGCAAAAAACCAAACATTTTTACCCAAAAAATCTATCAATATCAATTTAAGTGATATTTAACTTGTAACACCAACATTTTAATACTAACTGGGCGATTCTATTTAACGTAAATAACAAAATCAATTTTCCTCTTCTGTTTTCTCGCGAAACGATTAATAACTTCCTCCACATCAACAGGAATATTTTTTATGAAAATTAATTGGTTGCATCCGTTTGTTTGTTTATATAAAAAAGCGGTATTTTACATCTTCTTTTATTAAACACCAAGTAAAAATTCGCAGAGGGTTTTACGCTGTATACCTATTATAAGTATGTGCCCCTGACCTGCCTCACAAGTTTCCAAATCCTCAGGAAACAATACGTCTCTCGCATGCTAAAAGGCACCAACGCACACTCCTAAGACACACTACAAACCCCATGGCGCCCACGCGACCTCCCACTATTTCGAAAACCGAAAAGAAAAATGCCGCAACAAATCTAAGATTACTTTCTGACTCCCAATACCTCCCCTCACCGCTGAACTACAGAATCTGCTGGACTCATCCCCCCTAAGCATCAGATAAAACCCGTCCCAATCATATAATTAGAAGTTATAATATTTTGTACACAATCGTGATTTAGGTTTTCGTGGTTTTACTAAATCAAATTCTCCACCTTATACTATGGACTTGTCCATTTATAAGGCTGGAAATAGCAAAAATTGGCGATATTATTCGGAAACACAACCTGTCACACAGGTCCCAGACGCGCACACGACATTAGGAAACAGGTTACTTGTTGTAATCAGGGCAAACCACCCTGAAAAGGAGAATATCTCCTATAGCAGGGTATTAAGAAATAAATGTCCTAGAAAATGTAAACAAAACTTATGAAAAAGTAACTATTAAAGTAAAAAAAAACTGCCGCATTGGTTAATCTCGGCAACGTGCTGCAAACATCGAAATCGCGGCAGTAAACTAATACAAGATAGATTAGATGGAGATAGCACGACGGGACGGGCCGGCGTATAACAAGACGCCGTAAAACTACAGAGTTTTCAATTGTAGAAAAAGTACATTTAGATAGTTAAAACATATCAGATGTAAACGTCCCAGGGGGCTCCGCCCTTGTGTATATTACAATATTTTAAAAACAAAATGTAACTTGAATTTTCTTTCATAAATGTGAATTATTAAAAGTTTCTGTAAATTTGATTTGAAACCGAATTTTATGAAATAACTACCACGCTTGAAAGGGTTTTTAATAGTGTGACTAAATGTTTCTGTAAGTTACATTTTTGATTAAATTTTTAAAATGGATATCCTCTTTGTTGAATCTATGTAGCACAGAACACATAATACATTTATCTATTGAATATTATATATAACAGTGTATTCTGTAACAAAGTTGGAATTCCAACAGAATAACATACTGTACTTTCTCCACGGCCACAGATACAATAGCAGTTCGATATAGTAAACTGAAACTTTGAACCAAATGAAATATTTAATCTAACTTGTTGGACAAGTTTTTATTTAAATTATTTGCATAATGTTTCAGTTCAGGAGAAATATTGTCAAATTCCACATAATAATCATTATATTCACCAATTTTTGAATCTAAGTTCGATTTAACAACAAACGCCGCTAATCTTTATTTGGACAAATTCAAACTAAATACTAATATGTCGCGTAGAAGTGTCAGTCCTGAAATTCATGACTTTCTACGATTCGGGCGTGGTATTCACAGCCATTGGCCAGTAGCTATTACATAATGAACATTCTGCCTGTAGAGTTAGAATAAAATACGTGTAAAATACATAAGAGGCAAGCATTTCAGAATTTTTCTTCAATCTCAAGAGCGATATTTTTTTCTTTCTGTTATCAGTGGTTTTGGAAGAACTACGTTCAGTAGTGGCCGTAGAGAAAATATATCTATGGTTTTTTAGTGTGAATTATGAAGTCTACGCAACTCAGATTTACGGTGAATTTTTTTTAAACAAATATCGCACTTCAACGGTTTTTTGTTAAATTAAATTTTAAATTAGATTAATTAGTGTGAATATTCAAATGTTTCTGTAAATTAAATGCCCGTTTGAATAGTCTGGAAAAAATATTACACTTGACTGGTTTTTCATTAGTGTGAGTTTTTAAATGTCTCCGTAAACTACATTTTGAATTAAATTTTTTGGAACAAATATCACATTTGAATGGTTTTTCATTAGCGTGAATTATTAAATGATTCTGTAAGTCACGGTTTTTAGTTAGTGTGAATTTTTAAATGACTCTTTAAACTACATTTCAAACTAAATTCTTTGAGACAAATATCACATTTGAATGGTTTTTCACTACAGTGATTTATTAAATGTTTCCGTAAATCAGATTTACGTCTACAGCTCTTTAAAACAAATTTCACGCTTAAATAGTTTTTCATTAGTGTGAATTACTTAATGTGTTTGTAAATAAGGTTTCTGATTAAATGTTCTGAAACAAATGTCACACTTGAATGGTTTTAAATTAGTGTGAATTACTAAATGTTTTTTTAAACTAATTTGTTATTTAATGTTTTGGCACAAATGTCACACTCAAATGGTTTATCATTAGTGTGAATTAATAAATGTCGCAGCAAGTGAATTTTCATGTGTCTCTTTAAGGTAGATTTCAAGGTAAACTGTTTGGGACAAACGTCGTACTTAAGTGGTTTTTCATTAGAATGATTTAATAAATGTGCATTTAAACTAATGTTTTGATTAAATGCTTTGCAAATTTTACACTTGAATGGTTTTTCAATGGAGTGAATTATTAAATGTCTTTGTAATTCACTGTTGCGTTTAAATGTTTTTAAACAAATATCACACTCGAATGGTCTTTCATTAGTGTGATTTATTAAATGTCGTAATTCATTGTTTCGCTTAAACGTTTTTAAACAAATATTACACTCGAATGGTCTTTCATTAATGTGAAATGGTAAATGTCGCAGCAAGTTTGATTCCAGAACAAATTTTTCGTAACAAATGTGACACTCGTTTACTTTTTGAATTACGTTTCTTCTACTAGTTCTATTTTTCACTAAATGGATGAAACAATGCCTAAAAAATAAAATTTTTTCCATACATTTTCCACAAAATATACAAACTGCGAAACTATTTTTAAAATGTCTTTCGATATGTTTCAATCTTGATTTAATAGAAGTGAAATTTGTAAATAAAAAAGAAATAATAATATAACTTTATTCACAAGAAAATAAGAAATATTAAAAAATTACAAATTAAGTATATTATTAGGAATACTACATAGACCAACTAAAGATTCTTAATTTTATGTATATTAAAACTTGTTAGAACAAATAAATCTTATAACACACGTTCCTGAAAATTTGTTTTCATACCGAATGTTGTGGAACAACTGCCAGGCTTGAATGTTTTTTAATAGTGTCTAATTAAATGTTTCTTTCGATAAAAAACTTTTAAATGGATATCCCCTCTGTTGAACCTATGTAGCACATAACACAAAATATTTACCTATTGAATATTATATAATAATATATTCTGTAACAAGGTTAGAATGAAAATTCGATACAAGTGGAAGATTGTGAACTCGAGCATAGGTGAGCGTGAAGAACTACGTGTATCGGATTTTCATTCCAACACAGTAACAGACTGAACTTTCTCCACGGCCACAGATACAGTAGGAGTTCAATATAGTAAGATGAAACTTTGAACAAAATGAAATATTTAATCTAACTTATGTCAGGCAAGTTTTTAATTAAATTATTTGCATAATTTGTCAGTTCAGGAGGAATATTATAAAATTCCGTATAATAATCATTATATTCACCAATTTTTGAATTCGACTTAACAAACGTCGCTTATCTTTATTCAAGCAAATTCAAACTAAGTACTAATACATCGTGTAATAATTGGTATTATTTGATAATAAAAAGAATTTCACAAAAATTCTAAAAAGTAGTTTTTACGTTTTAATTTAATATTCGAAAGAAAAAGCACGGTTTGATATAAAATAATTAGGTTATTACTCTAGTCAATGGCTTATACTCTAAAATGTAAAACTGTTGTGGAACTGTCCAAAACATTAATGTTGTATTCAGTCATATTAGAATGATTTAATAAATGTCACAAAAATATCAATGCTTTCCTTGACGAGGCCTAACTTCAAAGCGAAATGATAAGTAATAAAGTTAGACTGAGCACCACTGTATAAAATGGATCGACAAGTGTGTGCAACTCCGAAATATCATGAATTTGAACAATAAAAGTTGATAATAAAGCAAGATTATGATTAATGTTACTCGACAGTACAGTTACTTGATTTCTTGGATTAGATGGCATACTGTTCAACGAAATTTGATGTGGGCCAGTTTCTGCAACATGTAAGAGTGTATGATGTTTTTCTGCCACATCTTTTACACTTACCAAATTAACAACCAGAACTTTGATGTTAAGTGATTATCAATTAAAGAAAAAACGTTTGTCATACTTTATAAAAACAAGCTGCTAGTTTAACTGAATAGCTTCCACATATAAAAGAAAAATATTTCGAATATTTTCATTAGTGTAAATTATTAAAAGTCTATGTACCTAAATTAGATTTACGATGCATTTTTTTAAATTAAATATCGTGGTTTATGTTAGTGTGAATTTTCCATTAAATTACATTTCTAATTAGATTTATTAGTGTGAATTATTAAATGTTTCTGTAAATGAAATGATGCTTTAAATATTTTGGAACAAATATAACATTTTACTGTTTTTTAATTAGTGTGAATTTTTAAATGTCTCCGTAAGCTATATTTCAAATTAAATTTTTTGAAACAAATATCACATTTAAATGGTTTTTCATTAGAGTGAATTATTAAATGATTCTGGAAGTCAAAATTGCGATAAAATTGTTTTAAACAAATATCACACTTAAACGGTTTTTCGTTAGTATGAATTTTTAAATGACTCTTTAAACTATATTTCAGACTAAATTCTTTGAGACAAATATCACATTTGAATGGTTTTTCACTACAGTGTTTTTTTAAATGTTTCCGTAAGTCAGATTTACGTCTACAGCTCTTTAAACAAATTTCACATTTAAATGGTTTTTCATTAGTGTGAATTACTAAATGTGCTTGTAAATGAGGTTTCTGATTAAATGTTTTAAAACAAATGTCACACTTGAATGGTTTATCATTAGTGTGAATTATTAAATGTTTTTTTAACTTATATTTCTCATTAAATGCTTTGGCGCAAATGCCACACTTGAATGACTTATCATTGATTAAATGTTGCGGCAAGTGAATTTTGAAGTGTCTGTTTAAGGCAGATTTAAAAGTAAACTTTTTGGGACAAATGTCACACTTAAATGTTATTTTTTTATTAGCATGATTTATTAAATGTACATTCAAATTACTTTTTTGACGAAATGGTTTGGCGCAAATATTACACTTGAATGGTTTTTCATTGGAATGAATTATTAAATGTCTCTGTAATTGATAGTTATGCTTAAATGTTTTTAAACAAATATCACACTTGAATGGTCTGTCATTAGTGTGAATTTTTAAATGCCTCTGTAATTCACTGTTACGTTTAAATGATTTTAAACAAATATCACACTTGAATGGTCTTTCATTAGTGTGATTTTTTAAATGCCTCCGTAATTCACCGTTACGTTTAAATGTTTTTATACATATATCACACTCGAATGTTTTTTTATTGGTGTGAATTATTAAATGTCTCTGTAATTGATAGTTACGCATAAATGTTTTTAAACAAATATTACACTTGTTTAATTTTTGAATTAAGTGTTTTCTACTAGTTCTATTTTTCACTAAATGGATGAAACAATGTCGAAAAAAATCAATTTTTTTCATAAATTTCCCACAAAATATACAAACTGCGAAACGTTTTCTAAAATGTCCTTCGATATGTTTCAATCTTGATTTAGTAGAAGTGAAATCTGCAAATAAAAAAGAAATAATATAACTTTATTCATAAAAAATATATTAAAAATTACATATTAAATAAAATTTAGAAGTGATTAGTAGGTATCAAGAATTTGTTTCACATAAAAAACAGAACATCTAAAATTTCCTTAATGTTCTGTTGAATTGGATGATTTAATAAAATATTTTAGAAGAAAATTTTAATTTAATGTTATTTCATTGATATGAATTATAAAACGTTCCTGTAAGTTTATTTTCATACTGAATGTTGTGGAACAACTGACACGCTTGAATAGTTTTTTTAATAGTGTAACTAATTTAAATGTTTCTGAGTTTCATTTCTGAATAATTCTACCATTAAAGTTTGTTACATTTTTGATCAAATTTTTTAAAATGGATACCCCTATGAACTTTGTTTTGGTATAGCAGGGAAAAATTGTGTCCAGCCTTCTCATTGGTCTCTACCATTCTAAAAAGAAACATACATTTCAGACAACAAAATAAGGCCGTAAACTTGAATTTTTAAATAAATTGAGAGAACGTGTCAACGTTGTGCTTAAATTTGTGTTTTAAACGACTTCTTTGTTATTTTATCGTGAATTTAAGATATATATTTTTTGTAAATTAGTTAATTAGCTTGATTTCCATTTGTAGTATATTATTTAGTAAACCTTTGGACATTGTTTTGAAAACCTAAGCTATACGAATTTCGCGAACGAATTCCGTCGACAAACTTCGTCGGTAATTTTCAAGACAGACTCTTCTTAAAAATCAAGGCTTTAGCATTTTATATCTTTTTATTACCTATTATTTCACACTATTATTATACATATCCTGCTGTATTAAAAAAATGTGATGTGTCCAACCGTGACTTTACTATAGCTAACGTTATTATAGGCTTATACTTTTCTATTGATTACAATTGCCTACTGTATATTATACAAAAATGTTGTATCTGTATTGTTTTTAGTTGTTGATGTTAAGTGGTAGTCAAGGAAAAACGTTTGTCATACGTTATACTTAAATATTTAATAATAAAATATAATATAAAATCAAATTGCTGGTTTAAATTAATAGCTTCCACATGTAGTATGGTATTAATGAAAGGAATAAATGTTAGTGATATTCCCCTTGTACTCCAACATTATTGACCACGTGTCACTGTCAATTGTCAATACTCCTGGCAAGTCAGGACGGACGAACGGAGAGCAGCGGAGGAAAGCAGCAGTCGGGGTCTTAGCTCGACCGCGTAGCCAAGCAATAAAATATAGGATAGTGTAATACTAATAAATAAACAGTTGTGGCGGTTTAATGACTTTTATTGGGGTTAATTATCCCTTACCTTAACATCAGAAGTGAGATAGTACCGTGTCCAGTACCGCACAGACAATACGAACTAATAAAAAAGACCGTGTCAAACAGTAATCCCTAAAAATGGAGGACGAAAATTGTGCAAATAGTGTATCGCCAAACGCTGTACCAGATTCAGACGGAGGTGTTGCATCACCAAGTGTCGATCCTTATCCTGAACTTTTAAAAGGTACAGTACAGTGGCAAGAAACCTTAATTAATTTAATCGTTGCGAAGCATCAACAAATCGCTGAATTAGCAAAATAGACAAAGAGTGCGATATTGCGATGATGTTATCGTCATCTTCACAGGCAACGCCCAAGCTTCTCGTAGCAGATGGTTCAAATACGCAAGCATCTACATGAAACTACACATTTAAATTAAGCAGCTACGATCCGGATAACAGCGCATACGCCATTCATGAATGTTTAGAAGATGTTACGAAATTAACAGATGAATTAACCGTCAGCGATAATCTAATGATCGCAAAGGCAGGCGATGCCTTGAAAACAGAGGTAACCAATACTGTTGTGAGTGGCGGCCAATCCGCCAAACTTGGGAAAATTTGTGATTCTTTATGTGATTATGGGAATCAGAAATTTAGTGGTACACAGATTCTATGAAAATTTTCCGTGAGGTTATGATAATACTAAGCGAATTTGATGGAAGAAGGATTGCAAAACGACCCTTAGAAGTTGAAGGACCGTCCACATTGAAATACCAATTGGGAGCAAAACAAGACATAGGCCATAAAGGACCCAAAAAGAAATTGAAGAAATCACGTTTCAGTTGTGGTCGTCAAAGACACCGACATGATACGTGCCCTAATAAACAAATGCTGAAATAAATTCAACAAAATATTCCAAATTCATTAAAAATTCCACCTTGTAACCACTGCAAGAAAATTGGCCACAATTGTTTCATGGTATAAAAACGGTAAACCCAAGAAAATAATATTAAAACACAACATCAATGACGACATTATTGTGAAAAAAACAGTGTTCCTTCTTTTTCTTACCGTTAATAGTGGCGCTGACGAATCAATTATAAAACATTCTGTAACAAAAACATTAAACGCGACTATCAAAACAGACAGTAAGGTCAGTATTTTTTCGGGATTCGGAACACAAATTGTTTACACTATCGGTATTTGTGATCTGATAACATGCATGCCGATGTTGATTTTAGACATTTGTTATGCGGTCGTACCAGGTAACGTTATTTCAGGCAATATTGACCTTTATTATTGGATGGGATGTTATTAGTCGACCTTGCTTACGAATTGAAAAAAAAACAAACCATTATGGGCTCGAGTTACACCATAACCTACTCAACATTTCTAACGTATCAAAAAAAGTGGTGAGGTTCGAATGTGTGTAAATCTCCGTAATATCAACAAGAAGATAGTTAAAGAAAGATACCCATTGTCTCATAATCAAAATCAGATGAATTCTCTCTGCCATAGAAAATACTTTACTATATTAGATATATGAAGTCTGGATTTTATCAAATGCAAATTGAAGAAATGTCAACTTTTGTTACGCCAGATAGGTATTATGAGTTTAATTACAAAACCTGGAGTAAGTACTTAACGCGCTATCCACACATGGGTTTGTTTTGAACTATGAAAAATGTACATGGTGTCTGATTAAGGACTCGTAGCGGCTGTATCTCAGAAACTATTGATCCTACGGCTTCGGAAAAAAAAAAAATTATAACAAAAACGGTCAAGAGAAAATGCTGGAAATTATTTTGAACTTTCTATTTTAACCGTTAGAGGGCGTAATTCGCTATGGAAATTAAAAAAATCACTTTTCCCCTATAAATGTCTAATAATAGTATAATAATAATAATAATCGAACGGTAATTTTGATTAAATTTTACAAAAGTTTTATTCAACACTTTTTGCTCTATTCAATAAAATAACAGGTAGGGGCGATTGCGAACCTTAATTTAATAAATGTATTATAACTACGGTGTCGTTTATCAGATTTTGAAAAACTTTATATCGATTAAAAGAAAATTGATTGTTTAGTAAAATATTTCAAAATAGTTCTGATTCAGTTGTTTAAAAGAGCACTAGGTGGCGTTGTTTAAGCAGTAACCATTTTTTTGAAGTTTTCTTGAAAAATTTAAATGGAATGTTATAATTTTTATACGTTATTTAGAAAGAGAATTAAATTCTGATAAGAAACAAAAAAAAACGCGTCTTATTATCTTTTTCCTAACCGAATATAAGCAAAAGTCTATTAATGGTGAATAGTCCACTTAAATATTAATAAATAAAATTATTGATATTTTAATCTAGTTGGCTTTGAAACGTCAGTACTTTTTCGATAGCTTAACTGTAAAGCGATTAAGACAAAACATATTTAAATCGGATTTAAATTAACTCTTTAGTGTAAGTTTACTGGTTTAATAAAACTAATTGCGAAATAAAAATTGAATATATTAATAAAATACAACAAAACAAGTAACACAGAACAAAATAGAGAATGCAATACAAGAATTAGAGGTAGTGCTCGAATTGTTTTCCATCTTTTTCAATGCAAATATCAAGTCTCTGTCTAGTTGAATTGACAGCAGCTTCTATTTCAGCCCTAGGAATATGATCAATTTCAGTTTGTATTCGTTGAATTAGATCTTCTCTACTTACAGGCTGAGTTTGGTAAACTAAATCTTTAGGTCGGCCCCACAAATAAAAATCTAATACGGTGAGGTCGGGAGATCTTGGTGGCCATGGAAATAGACTACCTCTTCCAATCCACCTATTCCGAAAATGATGATTTAAAAAGTCTTTTACATTATTTGTATAATGTGCTGGGCAGCCATCCTGCTGTATCCACATATTACGGCGTACCTCTAGTGAGATATTTTCTAATAAAATAGGCAATTCGTCTCTCAGTAATCTTAAATATCGCTCACCATTTAAATGTTCATCAATAATAATAAAGAACCTATAATTTTACCGTTTAAAATTCCACACCACACATTTACTGACCACCGACCTTGATTAAAAACTTCTCGCATCCAATGAGGATTGTGGTCAGACCAGTAATGCATGTTTACAGATCCATTACTGGAAAATGTAGATTCGTCGGACCACATTATATGTGATAAAAATTGTGGATCCTCATTAAGCATATTCTTAAGCCAATTACAATAATCCTGTCTTTTATCATAATCTGTTAATTTCAGACCTTGATGAAGGGCTACATGGTATGGATGGAGACGATTTTGTTTTAAAATAGAACAAACGCAGTACATAGTAAGTCCTAAGTCGGAAGCAATTTTCCGTATACTTATATGTGGATTTGCAGCAACGTATGCTAATATATTTATTTCGTTAATTTCCGTTCTTCTTCTTCTTCTTCTTCTACGTCGTTGAATAGCTTTTTTAGGTTGAACACAGCCAGTTTCTTTTAAACGAATCGCCAGATTATTAAATGTTTCTCTTGTTTGTAAAACTCGCTGAGGATATCTCAACGCATATTCTCTGGATGCAATCGGGGCGTTCTCAAAACATTCAAAATATACTTTTAACATGTCATAAGCTTCGGAATTACTGTAAGGCATGATGTCTTTTAACTTATTAAAATATAATTAATTTGACATTTAAGCTTACTGACATTTCAAAGCCAACTTGATTAATATATCAATAACTTTATTTATTAATATTTAAGTGGACTATTCACCCTTAATAGACTTTTGCTTATATTCGGTTAGGAAAAAGATAAAAAGACGCGGTTTTTTTTGTTTCTTGTCAGAATTTAATTCTCTTTCTAAATAACGTATAAAAATTATAACATTTCATTTAAATTTTTCAAGAAAACTTCAAAAAAATGGTTACTGCTTATACAACGCCACCTAGTGCTCTTTTAAACAACTGAATCAGAACTATTTTCAAATATTTTACTAAACAATCAATTTGCTTTTAATCGATACAAAGTTTTTTAAAATCTGATAAACGACACCGTAGTTATAATACATTTATTAAATTAAGGTTCCCAATCGCCCCTACCTGTTATTTTATCGAATAGAGCAAAAAGTGTTGAATAAAACTTTTGTAAAATTTAATCAAAATTACCGTTCGATTATTATTATCATACTATTATTAGACATTTTTAGGGAAAAGTGATTTTTTTGAATTACCATAGCGAATTACGCCCTCTAACGGTTAAAATAGAAAGTTCAAAATAATTTCCAGCATTTTCTCTTGACCGTTTTTGTTATAATATTTTTTTTTTCGAAGTCGTAGGATCAATAGTTTCTGAGATACAGCCGCTACGAGTCCTTAATCAGACACCCTGTACATTTTTGCCTGAGAGACTGAATATCTTGGTGTTGTTTTAAGTGCAGTATCAGAGCGACCCAGTTAGCGTAAAATAAACGCCTTGACTGAAGCGCCTATTCCGACAGATGTTAGTGTACGACAGTTTATGGGACTTGTTAGTTATTTCCGACGGTTCAATGATTCTAGAGTTAGCTGCACCAATAAAGGCTTTGTTACGATAAAAGAAAATAAATGGACTATCGTAATTCCTGCTATAGAATATAAGTTCTACAATTCATTCAATAACGGGTCAGGCACCTACAGTGTTGAATCGTGCCACAAATCCAAGATTACTGGCTACTCGACAATTTTTGGGAGATCCAACGCCAACGCCAAGTACGTTCGGAAGAAAGAGCCAAGAAGCGATCTCAGCACTTTAATGCCTCGCGCTGCCCAGCGAATTTGTTTATTATTAGGGACCTTGTGGCTATAGAAGATTCTCAGCTGGCCATTTATTGTTCATGCAGTACTACCTAATGACAGATATGCGCTACATAAGCCAGGACGACGGATCACTGTTGCTGCTCATGAAAAATTACATCCATGGCCTTCCAATAAATAATAAAAAGTGAGTAACGTCTTTGTTACCCGTTTTCTTATGATTAATTGAAGTCACTGCATATTGAAAGTTAAAAAAATTTTACTTTAACAAACAATAATTATAAAAAAAGAATATTATTTTAGAAATATCTAAAATGCTTAAATAAAGTAATAATGGCAGGCAACCCCATTCGATTATCAATTTAAAAAAAAGGTAATGATATTTTAGAATATCTCAAATGATTAAATAAAGTAATAATGACAGGCCACCCCATTCCATTATCAATTTAAAAAAAAATAATAGTTTAGAAATATCTAAAATGATTAAATAAAGTAATAATGGCAGGCGACCCCATACCATTAACAATTTAAAAAAAAAGAAGAATACTATTTTAGAAATATCTAAAATGATTAGATAAACTAATAATGGCAGTCAACCTCATTCCATTATCAATTTAAAAAAAAAGGTAACGATATTATAGAATGTCTATAATATTTAAACAAAAAAAAAAAAAAATAATAATAATAACAGAAATAATGGCAATCCCATTATCAATTTATAACATAAACGACCGATGATTATATTTTTGAGGTAATTGTCCAAAATATTTTAGTGGAACACAAAAAAAAACACTTTTTGCTGCTTTCTAAAATTTCAGAAATTGCGCGAGGACGCTCCAGTAGCAGGTTGGCCGTGTTAGTGATACTCCCCTTGTACCTCAACATTATTGACCACGTGTCATTTGTCAATACTCCTGGCAAGTCAAGACGGACGAACGGAGAGCAGCGGAGGAAAGCAGCAGTCGGGGTCTTAAGCCTTGGTTTCTTTGAACACTCCGTCGCGGTGAGCGGACAGTCCGTCGACCGCTGAGGACAGCAATTTTCGCCCGAGGTGATTTGTTAAAAAATATAGAAAATGATACTTTCTCTAGGTCTGTACGTGCTGTTTATGTATTATGTAAACGAAAGGTACTAAAATGGATGCAAATAAATTGTTTGCGTTGTTATTGTTGGAAGAGGAAGAACAAGAGAAACTGGCAATTGCAACCGTCAAAGTTTCCAATAAGCCAGTGGATGAGTTGTTTTTATGTCGCGATACAGAAGGTGACTTTAATATCACTGTGCAGCGGAGGCTTTTTGGAAATGAAACCAAATTTAGGGAGTATTTTAGACTTTCTACAGATCTTTTTGAATTCGTGTTGAGTTTTATAAAGGACATAATTTCCAAGAAACCTAAAAATAAAGTCGTGATGTCATCTGTATGTGTGAATTTGTCACTCATTGTTTTAAAATTAATAACAATATAGTCTCCGCACACGCCGACGATTCCGCTGATATCAAACTCAACAGATATCAACCGACTCTTCGCGACAAATCAGCGGCATGACGCCGTCCTGCTCAGCTAAGCGGATTCAAGAAAACCGTTCCCATTTAAATACTCTGGTTAGATAAAATCGTCAAAACGCGACGGTCGAAGGACTGTCCGCTCACCGCGACGTAGTGTTTAAAGAAACCGAGGCTTTAGCTCGACCGCTTAGCCAAGCAATAAAATATAGAATAGCGTATTCGCTCCGTGCGCGACAGCAGCGCCAATTCGTTTTGATACTAATGGACTATTTCTGCGTATACTGACAAATGCAACTTTTAATAGAATTCGTAATTAAAAAGTATATATGTTAGTTTTAATAAAAGTATATGGATTTGTAAAACAAGTAAAACATTAATTTATTATTATTATTATATATTTGTATCGCTTAAATTAAAGAAAATTATGTATAATCGATAAAAATCAATAATAAAATATAGGCAGGCAACAGTATTTACTGGAAAATGTATAAGAAGTTGCCTAAGTCTAATAAGTTTTCATTGAAGAATTAGTCTATTCTGTCAAAATAAAAAAAATACCTTTTAATAATAGCGTGAAGTTAAAATGTATAAAAAAAAGGATCATTACTTATATTTTCATTTTTGTTCGAAAGAAAACATAGAATGAATGATTAAAACTGATTTCCCATCAGTAAGGGTCGGTCTTTTCACCTTCAGATAAAGTGTCAGGTAATGTTTATCTCTCAAGTAACTTAAAAAGTAATCTTTTCACTTCTGGGTAAACCTAACTTCTCAATGATAAATTATCTTATTTATGAAATATCTAATAAAATACTTCACTAATGGCTAAACAGGTAGTTACATAACCACATAAGGTTAAAAACTACTGGATACCTACCACACATATTATTTACTTGAAAAAACAGAACATTAATTATCTGACAGACAGTAACTGTCAGATAATATATCCGTCAGTTAGTTATCTGGAACTTTATCTGAAGGTGAAAAGACCGACCCTAAGTTACAAAATTGCGTTCCAACCACATATAATAATCAAAGGCAGAAATCTTGAAATCTAGTCCTTGCTGAATGAACATTTAAGAATAAGGGATATTAAAGAACATGGTAAAATGATAATTTATTATTTATTTAAAACCTTTCAAGTTTCCGATGTCTACTATTTGCAGCATTACAGTTATTATTACAAAAATAAAGGTAATTTTTCTTCTTATTGTATATCTATCCATTTATTTCTTTGATTTAATTTCCACTTTGCTACTGAAATTTTTTATATAGTTTCACTGTTTTTTTGCTAGTATTTGTACAATTTTCAACACAGCAACTCCGGTTGCTTATTGTATTGTTTTTACCTACTTTTTTTGAAAAAAAGTAAAATGTATACGTGTATTTGATATGCCAAAATTACAAAATATCGCCCTAAAATGCACGAATTATCCGCAGCTAGCGCTAGGTATCGCTTTTGCTTCCCTTTCCATGACTTCGCACGGAGCGAATTACAAATAAATAAACAGTTGTGGTGGTTTAATGACTTTTATTGGGGTTAATTATCCCTTACCTTAACATATATTCATATTTTCGTAATCCGGCGACTTTATAGAAAAACCCAGAAACGCCTCGATTTTTATTTGTAAACAGGCGTTACGTCAGATTATCTTTTTATTTTCGACGTCATCTGTAATCGTGATCGATACATTTTTTAAATAGGAATTTGGGTGTTGCAATATACCATTTGGAAGGTCTTTTAAATATCCATTCAGCCATATCAATATGTCTAAGTAATTTATTTTTATTTATTGTCAAACAAATTATTTATGAAATACCAATAGGTTTCTTAATACAAATTATTAATTATTTTTGTCATGTATTAATTGATACTCTAAAAAAATGGTAAAGGCTGTCATTGGCAATGAAATGAGGAACCTGTAAACACAGACTAATAAAAAAATAAAAAATCTAGATACCTTATCAAAATTGCTACATTGAAAATCAACTTAATTGACTTTCTGTCAAGTGACAATGGTAGTGACAATAATAGTAGACGTATTCAAAAAGTATTTTCAGTTATTTATCAACATGAAGTTGAGTAAAACGAAAACTAAAATTATAATAATTGGTTAATCAATTTCACAATCCACAGCAAAATTCAGATGAAATTCAGAGCAACGGGTCATGTAAAAGACCTTCCTAAAGGTAGTAAAAACCAATATCAGAAAACAAGAAACTAGATGTTCTGCTAGTGGTTTAAGAAAATCCCAATACCTGTTCACGGTAAGTAGCATTAGATAATGACATTTTCCATTCAACAGTTTTTAAAACTCTAAAAAAGGAAAAGTGGCATACCTACAAAGTAAGTTTAGTACAGAAACTTTTTGAAGATTTTAATAGACGAGCTGAATTTTGTTAAATTATAATAATAAAAAAATAATAATAATAATAATAACAGACCCATTGTATTTAAAACTTATTTTTTCTGATGAATGTAGATTTCTCCTGAGTTTATTCATTTTTATTTATTTATTTACACCCAACAGTTTTAGCCAATTACATATAAAATTATCTACTTATCACAGAGTATCTATAGGAATGGAATATTAATTTAAGAATGCATTTTTTATTGAGAATACAGATGAGTTGAATAAATCAGGTTCGGAGCAACGGTGAGTTTTGTAAAATATTCGCGCAGTTGACAGCTAAAAGGTAATGTTACTTCGAGATGCAATCCTAGGAATATTAAATGATATTTCTATAACAAATTGAATGTCATCTACTAAGTTATCTTGTACAAAAAAACTGCCTGCGTATGGATAAGCGATGAAAGCTGTGTCTTTGAAGCAGATCCTCATAAGGTATACCCATGTGAGGATAAATTCCATCTCATTTGAGTGAAAGTAATTTCAGAAACCTTCGTTGAATCAATTCTAAGTTATCAGAATGTACTTGATACTACCGAAGCATATTCCAGATTGGATCTGATGTACGCATAATATTCAGTTTTCAAGGTTTGTAAGTTATTGAAATCCATACTATTTCTCGCTAAAAATCCATACATACGACCAGTAGCGGCTTGTGGTAATTTAAAATGGGTGTTCACTTTTCCAATAATTTTATCATTTGTAAGTTAGGTTCAAAACTTTGTACAAGAGCCAATATCGCTGTTTTTTTATTATTTGAGTTTGTATTAAGTGTAGTTATTATTTTCAACAAAATACTGTTTTCAAGCACTACAACTATTAATAAATGAATATTTTAGTATTTGTTTTGTTTTTAATACGTTAACATAATTAGTTAGTAAATTGACTTTTCTTCATAATTCGAGATTATTTTTAAATATACTTATGTGTATTAGGTTCTGTAGAAAGCTTGACAGTGATTATTGTGTAAAAAATATTACATGAAACTTTACCTACCA
The DNA here is from genome assembly GCA_927349885.1 of Psylliodes chrysocephalus. Classification (NCBI taxonomy): domain Eukaryota; kingdom Metazoa; phylum Arthropoda; class Insecta; order Coleoptera; family Chrysomelidae; genus Psylliodes; species Psylliodes chrysocephalus. The sequence goes on along the minus strand of OV651824.1, from coordinate 7,819,324 downwards.
TTTTTCAGTTTTTATTGTAAGTTTAATCATTTTCACAATTTGTCACAGATATCAAATAAAAAATATATTTTTTAAATACCTTGCAATACCTGGAAAATAAAATAAGAACTAAAATGTTTTAAATGTTTATTTTATAAGATCAGTCCCATCACAATACATATTACATAGATATGTAATGCCTGGCATTCTAAATAATACTCTTCGCAGTTTAACAGACCCCCTTAACCCCCATTTTCAACCAGATTGTTTTCACAATCAATAGGCCTTATCTCCTTATAGAGCTTGATTTTTACTAATAATTTCATGTTGATATCGCTTTTCATTTTTGATTTATTTTTAATTTCAACCCATTCTTAAATCACCCATATTTAATCAAATTTTTGTGGGTGCTTCTCCTTTTAGAGCTTGATGTTTGCTAAAAATTTCAAGTTGATATCATTTTTCGTTTCTGACTTATTGTGACAAAAAACGTCACATCGGACAAAGTAAACCTATAATACTCTTCACAGAATACTGTATAAAGAGTAGAAAAAAAATGTATAAGGTAAAATAAACAGTTTAAAGAGGTCAAAAATAATATTCAACTTCTTTTATCAAAGGATACTAAAAGTTTAAAATAGGTAAATCGGCTATATTTTCAAATTATTGTTTAATTGTATATAGTATGTGACTTATTAAGTGCCTAATCAAAATCAAAATTTATGTTTGATACTTATTGCTCTTTTCGAGACATACTTTATTACCAACTGTAAACTAATTTACCAACAGCCTTATTTTTATTTAATACCTGCAGTGCAGTGATCCAAATTACCAATACATCTAATATTTTTGAAAATACTAAATTATACAAACAAGGCAATAAAAAAAAAGTTATTAAAATAAAAGATTTCAGGTTTATATGGAACCCACAATCTAGGCTATGTTGTTGATGTGAGACACGAATGAGAGATTTTCATCAAATGTCACTCCCAAGTCAGTAAAAGTTTGAGGCCTTTGGAAGAGTGGTATTATTCAGCTTATAATCAGAAAAGATGACAGATTTTTTTAAAGAGAAGGACATCACATTACACTTGGATGCATTCAGTGTAAGTTTATTTACAGAGCACCATTCTTCAATGTAACAGATATTTATAAAAAGTCTGTCACAATCACTCTTACAATTTATCTCACAATATATTTTTAAATCATCAGCATGAAACAAGCATTCAACATCGATTTTTTCTAGAATATAATTAATAATTATGTTAAAGAGTAAAGGGCCTAGATTGCTACCCTGTGAAACACCAGATGATGCTAAATATTCGATAGACTTGAACCCATTATACATTACAAATTGCTTACGATTTGTCAAATACGACGCAAATAAAGTTATAGTCCGCCAGATAGTGACATATTTAGGTGCCCCATTTTCGCATACAAGCCTCGAAGAGGGTTGAAAAGTACATCGATTTTAAGTAGAATGAAAGGAAATTTACGAGTGGCTGCTGGGGAAAATTCGATTTTCCCTAACAAAAACGAAAGGTTATTTGTTGCCCATTTTTCCACGCAAGCCGTTTTTACTATATGATTAATTAAAATTCGATTTTCCCTAACAAAAACGAAAGGTTATTTGTTGCCCATTTTTCCACGCAAGCCGTTTTTACTATATGATTAATTAATATAACTAGGCTTAGGAAAACCAAAGGCTTTAATTTTGCAAGTGGCTAAAGAGTTGAAATAAGAGCATAATCTTCTAAGGAAAAAACGAGATTTTGACCGATTTTTCCACACAAGCCCATCGAATGTATGAAACTACGTCGTCACTAGTCCGAAAAACATATTTTCTTGAATGACCCGAATGTTCAAGTGCATTTTGGGGTCTAAAAATTATTCTGATAAGGAAAATCGACTCTACATCGACGTACTTTTAAACCCTCTTCGAGGCTTGTATGCGAAAATGGGGCACCTAAATTGGTCACAATCTGACGGTTTATTAGTAGAGAACGAGAGATAACAAAATTTAATAATTTCTGCAAGAGCATTTCGTGGTCAAGTCTATCGAAGGCTTTAGAAAAATCTGTGTAGATAATATCAGTTTGCGTTTGCTTGTCAATTGCTTCAGAAATATTCGTTAAATTCGTCAATGTAAATCATCAGACTTGTTGGTATTAGGCTACGAAGAATCTATAATGGATACAGAAGTACCGTACTCCTTAACCAGAAAAAGTGAATGTTTGGTCGGAAATAATAGACAATAAAGGACCATACCTTTTCGAAACTACCTTAACAGGTCCTCGATATTTAGAATTTTTACAAAACTTCTTGATCTCCGAATTGAACCGGTTGTTCCCAAGATAGTGTGCCTCCACACTATGCGGTCTTTGTGAGCAACTATTTGGACGTCTTCCCAAATTGGTGGATAGGTGCACAATGTGAGCACAAGTGAGCGCCGTGGCATAATATACACTTGACACATTACATATACGGCTTACTAAATCGGAGGATAGGTAGAAGAGGATCAATAGTATGGCCACCTAGATCACTAGATTTAACTACTTTTGATTTCTTATGGGGTTACTTTAAAAGTAAGGTGTACCAAAATAGATCACAAAATATCACTGCAAAAATAACTCCCGACTGTAACAGAAAGTTCGAGGAGAAGAGTTTACTAGTATTTTAGTTAAAGGACATCAATTTGAGCAATTAATTTAAATTTGGTGAGCGTGATACACTGGCATGGCACCAACGGTGTATTAAGGTACGAGGCGCCACTGATGTTAAGGAGTTGTCAATTAATGAAAACCGTTTTTCATACTTTATGAAAATGTAATAATAAAAAATATATATAAATAAAAGTTGCTGGTTTAACTGAATAGCTTCTACATATGAGAGAAAAATATTTCGAATATCCCCGAATGGTTTTTTATTAATGTGAATTATTATAGTACTAGCTTTTGCCCGCGGCTTTGCACGCGACACCACGTGTGTTTATAATTAAAAAAAATAAATATTTATTTATTAATTTTTTTAAATTTTTAATAATTTTTATTGATTTTTAATAATTTTTATTAATTTTTAATAATTTTTAATAATTTTTAATAATTTTTAATAATTTTTAATAATTTTTAATAATTTTTAATAATTTTTAATAATTTTTAATAATTTTTAATAATTTTTAATAATTTTTAATAATTTTTAATAATTTTTAATAATTTTTAATAATTTTTAATAATTTTTAATAATTTTTAATAATTTTTAATAATTTTTAATAATTTTTAATAATTTTTAATAATTTTTATTAAATTTTTAATAATTTTTAACACATTTCTCTCATTTCCCCCATTTTCCTTCTTTCCATCATTTTCCCTCTTACCCCCATGTTCCCTCTTTTACCTCTTAAAATATGAAAATTAAAAAACCTGAAACACTATTATTTAATTGTGATGAGTAGCTATAATTTCAATTTTCAAGTTCCTACCTATAAAAAAATCGATGCTTCCTTGCAAACTTTTGACCCCCTTTCCTCCCCTTGAAATGTAAAAAACCAAAAACCCTGAAAGACGTCATTATTTATTTATATTTTGTACCAGTATTTCAAATTTTCATGTTTCACTACCACTATGCAAAAAATTATGTCCGATCCCTTGCTCTGTAGAAAACAAAAACAAATCGATCCCGATTTTTAAAAATTTTTAAAATTTTTTATTAATTTTTATTAATTTATATTAATTTTTATTAATTTTTATTAATTTTTATTAATTTTTATTAATTTTTATAAATTTTTATTAATTTTTATTAATTTTTATTAATTTTTATAAATTTTTATTAATTTTTAGTAATTTTTATTAATTTTTATTAATTTTTATTAATTTTTATTAATTTTTATTAATTTTTATTAATTTTTAATATTTTTTATTAATTTTTATTTATTTTTATTTATTTTTATTTATTTTTATTTATTTTTATTTATTTTTATTTATTTTTACTTATTTTTAGTTATTTTTATTTATTTTTATTTATTTTTATTTATTTATTTTTATTTATTTTTAATATTTATTATTTATTTTAATTTATTTTTATTTATTTTTATTTATTTATTTATTTTTATTTATTTTCATTTATTTTTATTTATTTTTAGTTATTTTTTTATTTTTAAATTTTTTTTTGTTTTTGTTTTTATTTTTACGCAACTCCCCATTTTCCTTTCTTCTTAAAATGTGAAATTCCGAAAACCTTGAAATACGTCATTATTTACTTATAATGAGTAGCTACAATTCCAAATTTCTACAATTAAAAAACCGAAAGTCTTATACAAACTTTCATCTTCCATTTCCTGGCTTAATATGTAAAATCCAAATACTTTGAAACATGTCTATTTATTTATGAAGAGTACCTAAAATTCCAATTTTCAAGTTCCTACCATACAAACTTTCACTCGCCACATTTCCTCAATTTCCCCCCCATTTTCCTTCTTTCCCTCATGTCCCCTCTTACCCCCATTTTCCCTTTTAATATATGAAAATCCAAAAACCTGAAACACCTTTATTTATTTATGATGAGTAGCTATAATTCCAATTTTCAAGTTCCTACCTATAAAAAAATCGATGCTTCCATGCAAACTTTTAACCTCTGTTTCCCCCAGGAACCCTGAAACACGTGATTATTTATTTATGCTCATTAGCAGTATTTCAAACTTTCATGTTTCACTACCACTGTGCAAAAAATAAATTATGTCCGATCCCTTGCTCGCTTAAAAACAAATCGATCCCACGGGAACCGTACATTTTTTCGGGATAATAAGTAGCATATGTGCTATTCCAGGCTATAATCTATATTTGTGCCAAATTTCATCCATATCCGTTCGGCCGTTCTTGCGTGATTGAGCAACAAACATCCATACATCCAAACTTTCGCATTTATATAATTACTAGCTTTTGCCCGCGGCTTTGCACGCGTGGTGTTGTGTTTATAATTTAAAAACATTAATGATTATTAATTTTTATTAATTTTCATTAATTTTTATTAATTTTTAATAATTTTTATTAATTTTTATTAATTTTTATTAATTTTTATTAATTTTTATTAATTTTGATTAATTTTTATTAATTTTTATTAAGTTTTATTAATTTTTATTAATTTTGATTAATTTTTATTAATTTTTATTAATTTTTATTAATTTTTATTAATTTTTATTAATTTTTATTATTTTTTATTAATTTTTATTAATTTTTATTATTTATTATTAATTTTTATTAATTTAAGTTTTAATAATTTTTAATTATTTTTATTAAATTTTAATAATATATAATAATTTTTATTAATTTTCAAGTTCTTACTATACAAACTTTCATTCCCCCATCTCCCTAATTTCCCCCCATTTTCCCTCTTACCCCCATTTTCCTCTTTTCCCTCTTAAATATAAAATTCCAAAAACCTGAAACATTTATTACTTATTTGTAGCTATAATTCCAATTTTCAAGTTCCTACCTATAAAAAAATCGATGCTTCCATGCAAACTTTTAACCCCCGTTTCCCCCCCTTAATATGTGAAAAACCAAAAACCCTGAAACACGTCATTATTTATTTATACTCAGTAGCAATATTTCAAATTTTCATGTTTCACTACCACTATGCAAAAAAATATGTGCGACTTGCTCTGTGAAAAACAAAATCAAATCGATCCCACGGGAACCGTACATTTTTTCGGGATGAAAAGTAGCCTATGTGCTATTCCAGACTATAATCTATATTTGTGTTAAATTTCATCCAGATCCGTTCGGCCGTTCTTGCGTGATTGAGCAACAAACATCCATACATCCATCCATCCATCCATCCATCCAAACTTTCACATTTATATAATTATATGATAGATGATAACTCAGATTAACAATCAATTTATTTTAAACAAATATCGCACTTTAAACGGTTTTTTGTTAGTGTGAACTTTTCTTTAAATTACATTTTTAATTAGATTTATTAGTGTAAATTATTAAATGTTCCTATAAATTAAATGTGTAAATAAAAAAAGAAATAATATAACTTTATTAATAAGAAAATATTCAATATTAAAAAAATAAAGTTAAGAAGTTATAAGTATCAAGTACAAATTTCACATAAAAAAAAGTCTAAATAATACATAATGTAGTTACTAAGAAAGTATTAAAAAAACATATATGAAAAATAATACTTAATGATTAAATATTAATAATATAATTAATATATAATATTAAATTAAATATTAATAATAAAAGTACTGAAGAACCCTGAAGAAAGCACATACAAACGCCGAAAGCTTTACAAAACTTCACTGTTAATAACCTATTTTAATTCAAACACCTACAACCAGAGAAGACAAAAACCAGAAAATTAAATGTTTTTATAAATTTGTTTTCACACTGAATGTTGTGAAACATCTGTCATGTATAAATGGTTTTTTATGGTGTGACTATTTTCTGTTTCTGTAAGTTACATGTCTGATTATTTTTTTAGAATGGATATTTCCTAGAATAGTTTTTCATAAGTGTGCATTTTAAATGTCTGTAACTCTGATTTACGGTGAATTTTAAACAAATATTCATCTTTAACGGGTCTTTGTTGAATCTATGCAGCACATAATACAGTTATATAGAAATGTATCCATGGTTTTTTGATGTTAAGTGGTTGGCAATGAATACAATGGTGACAGGATTGTTAATTTAATTTTTTTTTTTTTGAGAATTGTTAGGATATTTTTTGAGGTTTTCAGAAATTTTATAAGACATTAAAAAGATTGTTAAAGGTAATTTATGAATTGATTTAAAAGAAAAATAAAGTTAAAAAGGTAGAAAAGGAACTTCATTAAAAATAATATTATTAAAATGGAACGAAAGCCAGGATGTTGAGTAGCAAGAAGATGAACAGAACGAAAGGAATATTTAAAGGAGGTAGAAGAAGCAGAAAAAGCAGGAGTTAAAGTAGCAGGCAGAAGAACAAAAGAAAAATAGAAAAGTAGAAGGTGAAACCAGAGTTACAGGGAAAAAGGCAGAGAATATGATCGAATTTTTTGTTTTAATTTAAATTTTATATTAAAATATTGATTTTGTTCAAAATTATTGTAGAGAGCCATCGAAGCCGCAATACCTATACGGGGTGGAACCATTACAAAATATAAAAACAAGTTGCGGAAATAACTGAATAGTTTTCACATATAAAACAAAAATACCTGAAAGACCCTCGAATGTATTTTCATTAGTGTGCATTATTTAGGTCTATGTAACGCAGATGCAAGGTGAGATTTTTTTAAACAAATATCATGCTTTACCCATTTTTCGTTAGTGTGATTTTATCCTTAAATTACATTTCTAAGTAGATTTATTAGTGTGAATTATTAAATGTTTCTGTAAATTATATGCCCGTTTAAATATTTTAGAACAAATATTACACTTGACTGGTTTTTCATTATTGTGAGTTTTTAAATGTCTTTTTAAGTCATAATTGCGATGAAATGTTTTTAAACAAATATCACACTTTAACGGTTTTTCATTAGTGTGAATTTTTAAATGACCCTTTAAACTGCCTTTCAGAGTAAATTCTTTGAGACAAATATCACATTTAAATGGTTTTTCAATACGGTGATTTATTAAATGTTTCCTCAAGCCAGATTTTCGTTTAAAGCTCTTTAAACAAATTTCACATTTAAATGGTTTTTCGTTAGTGTGAATTACTAAATGTGTTTGTAAAGTAGATCTCTGAATAAATTTTTTGGAACAAATGTCACACTTGAATGGTTTTTGATTAGTGTGAATTAATAAATGTGATTGTAAAGTAGATTTTTGATTAAATTCTTTGGGACAAATGTCACACTTGAATGGTTTTTCATTAGAGTGAATTAAAAAATGTGTATTCAAAATATCTTTTCGATTAAATGTTTTGGTGCAAATGTCACATTTAAATGGTTTTTCATTAGTCTCGGTTGTTAAATGTTGCTGCGAATGACTGATTAAATGTCTCTGTAAGGTAGATTTCAAAGAAAACTTTTTTGGACAAATGTCACACTTAAATGGTTTTTCATTAGAATGATTTAAGAAATGTGCATTTAAATGACTTTTTTGACTAAATGTCTTGGCGCAAATATTACATTTGAATGGTTTCTCATTGGTGTGAATTATTAAATGTGTCTGTAAATTATGGTTAAATTTAAATGTTTTTAAACAAATATCACACTTGAATGGTCTTTCATTAGTGTGAATTGTTAAATGTCTCCGTAATTCATAGTTTCGCTTAAATGTTTTTAAACAAATATTACACTCGAATGGTTTTTCATTAGTGTGAATGATAAAATGTCGTAGTAAATTAGATTTCACATCAAATTTTCTGTAACAAATGTGACACTCATATAATTTTTGAATTACGTTTCTTCTACTAGTTCTATTTTTCACTAAATGAATGAAACAATGCCGAAAAAATTCAATTTTTTTCATAAATTTTCCACAAAATATACAAGCTGCGAAAAGTTTTCTAAAATGTCCTTCGATATGTTTCGATCGTGGTTTAGACGAAGTGAAATCTGTAAATAAAAAATACATAATAATAATAATAATAACTTTATTCATAAGAAGATATAAAATATTAAAAAATTACTAATTAAATAAAGTTTAGGTATCAAGTACTTGTTTCCCAAAAAAACAGAAATAATTAAGAATGGGACACATAACTGAAGATTCTTAAATGTTTTGTTAAGTTGCAAGTATATTACAATTTTTTAGAACAACTGCCACTTGAATGTTTTTTCATTAATGTTAATTATTAAACGTTTCTGTAAATTTGTTTTCATACCGAATATTGTGAAACATGTGTCATGCTTAAAAAAAGATACCTATATAATTGTATTTCATGATACATTATATTAGAAAAGCTCCCAAAATGATTAAAAAATAAATATCTCATAATTGAAGACATAAATAACCATAAAAATCCAATACTTAAGGAAGTTGAATAAGAAAAAACTCATTCATCGACATACTTAGATGCTAGTGTTATAATTGCTGATGATATAGCTAAAATTTAAGTGAAAGGGTGAAGTCTTAACAGCTAAGTATATCTTTGCTACAGTGACAACATTAAGCTGCAGCACTGCTTCAAGTGAATCTCCCATTTCGACGTTATCTGTGATAAACAATCCTCAAAGAATGCCAATGGCCCTCGAGAGAATGCTTGTTTATTAAATTTGAAAGGAAGATAACAAATAAAATAGATATCGATAAAATACTTCGAAAATTCTACATGTCAAATCGAAGATTTTACTAAATATTTTTATTATGTTTTGTTTTTTCTTTTATTTTTATCGATTTGTAAATTTTTAAAAATCGCTGGTTCTGAAAAAGAGTGACTTAAAACCACCGATTTTTCAATAGGGCGATTTAAAGTTTTGCGACACAATAAAGACTAAATATTTTGAAAATTGTATTTTTTTTGAAGTACAGTTGGAAATAATCAGAATTAAACACACATAATTATATTGCCATTGTCCAAAAATGACAAGCATTTTTAAACAGATAAGTCAGTTACTCTCTTTATGGTTCACCCTGTATAAATAATATATAGTAAACATAAAAACAATATATTTCAATATTCAATTTGTAGCTTGCTTTACAAAATAAAGAATAAAAATCATAAAAAAAGAAAATAAATCAAACTCAAATGAGATAGACGTAAAATAAAATGAATAAAATGAATTCCATTAGAAACTGGAATTGAGAACCTATTTATTTCTTGCTGAAGAGTCCTAATAAGGACGAAACCGGTCCAAGAATGATGTTCTCCTTAGTGAGCAAAATCAAAGGTAGAGAGTGTTGAAATTTAATTTCTATCTCTGCTGTCTTTCCTTCGAATATAATTTAATACCTGTTGCGATATTAGTTAAAGGAGTAGTTGTTTTCTGTAAAAAGAGAGAATCGTTGGTATTTTATGTGATATTGGCTTTGAGTTTTATTCATTTTATTTTACGTCTATCACATCTGAGTTTGATTTATTTTCGTTTTTACAAATGCCCGTCTGGTTCTTTTTGGTTCCACCTAGTTTCCTAACTAGGTACTACAGCGCACTTTGATTTTGCTTACTAAGAACAGATGGTGACATCATTTCACTACTTGAATTCTTATTCTCTTCATAACCAACTTTATTGTATACTGGTGAAATGTGTAGCATTTGTTAATTCCATTAGAGACTGGAATTGAGAACCCATCTATTTCTTGCTGAAGAGTCCTAATAAGGACGCAACCGGTCCAAGAATGATGTTCTCCTTAGTGAGCAAAATCAAAGGTAGAGAGTGTTGAAATTTAATTTCTATCTCTGCTGTCTTTCCTTAAGATATAATTCAATACCTGTTGCGGTATTAGCCAAAGGAGTAGTTGTTTTCTAAAAGGAGACGGTCGTTGGTATTTTATGTGATATTGGCTTTGAGTTTTATTCATTTTATTTAATAAAAATCATGTTTCAACTACATTCACAATAAATTAAAATCAAAGCCAACCCTCTCAAATGCAGGATTGCAGTTTAACGTATTTCACACCTGCAGACAGGTAGCAATATAGAAATATGGCTTTCTCTTTTTATGGAAAATTTTAAGTAAATAAATATAAGGTCCGGCTCAGTTTCACTCGCATTTGCATAAGCACGTTTCAAATAAATATATACACTTCTTCATTAGTTATAACATACCACTTTATCTCTCATCAACCTACCCGTGTAATCAGAAAACACAACTTTCTCTAAACCAATCACAAGACAATGTAAAACGTACGATTTTTTCTCAAAACCAATAACTGTGGCACGCAGGCACTTTAACAAACCAGATCGTAGACGGCGACACAGGTAGAGATCCATTTCAACCTCCGAACAATCAACAACTTATTTATATTTCTGCGCGATTAGTCGCATTTCTTAACATTGAAAGAATTTTTAAACTAGCATGTTTTAGAAAACTTAGTTACATGTAAAAATATTATACAAATGTTATGTAGTTTAAAAATGCAAAGTTTAAAAAATAAAATAAACCAGTTGATAGAAATAATCACTTTAATATCGACATTCCAAGATAATTTATCCAGCAATTCATCACCAAAATTGAATCAAAAAATACAGTCCACGATCTACCGTGGAAATAGAAAGAAACCCTTACGTAGTAGTAACACAAAAAAAAATCTCTGCTAGCCGACAGGCATACAAAAATGTATTTTTTCGGTTAAATAATACACTATTCCTGAAATAATATATTTTTGATATGTACAAAATTTCAACACTGGTAAATTAAATAAAAAAATTATAGTTATTTAAAGTAGTGTTTCTTTAAAAAAAATACAAAATTTGTTTTCTATAAAAACGAGTTAAAAAGGTTATTCAGAGTAATGTCAGCGAAATGTGTTTGAAAGCATTTATTTAAAAAATGTTAGAAGGCGACTTACAAGTATATTTTGAAAATCATATTCGACCCCGTGTTCATCTAATTTTTTGGCTACCCCATAGTCGCAATTTGCCCATAACGGAGTGCCCTATTTCAAATTTCGGATGCCTTGCTTAAAAACTATTTCTAGCTACGGCCCTTCATATATTATATAAAAATATTATCTATGATTTTTTTAGTGGTTGATATTAAGTGGTTGTCAATTAATGAAAAGCGTTTGTCATACTTTATAAATATTTAATAATAATAATAATAATAATAATAATATATATATAAAAACAAGTTGCCGGTTTAACTGAATAGCTTTCACATACAAAAATATTTCGAATAAGTTCGAATGGTTTTTTATTAGTGTCAATCACCAAGTCATGTACGAGTATTTACGATGAATTATAAAATAAATATCGCACTTGAACTATTTTTTGTGAGTGATTTTTTCCTTAAATTACATTTATAATTAGATTAATTAGTGTGAATTATTAAATGTTTTTGTAAATTAAATGCCCGTTTAAATGTTGTGGAACAAATATCACACTTGACTGGTTTTTCATCAGTGTGAATTTTTAAATGTCTCCGTAAGCTACATTTCGCATTAAATTTTTTGGAACAAATATCACATTTAAATGGTCTTTCATTAGTGTGAATTCTTAAGTGATTCTGAACGTCACAATTGCGATAAAATTTTTTTAAACAAATATGACAATTGAACGGTTTTTCGTTAGTGTGAATTTTTAAATGTTCCTTTAAACTACATTTCTGATTAAATTCTTTGAGACAAATATCACATTTGAACGGTTTTTCACTACGGTGATTTATTAAATGTTTCTTGAAGCTAGATTTTATTTTAAAGCTCTTTAAACAAATTTCACACTTAAATGGTTTTTCATTAGTGTGAATTACTAAATGTGTTTGTAAATGAGGTTTCTGAATAAATGTTTTGAAACAAATGTCACACTTGAATGGTTTTTCATTAGTGTGAATTATTAAATGATTTTTTAAAGTATATTTATTATTAAATGTTTTGGCGCAAATGTCACACTTAAATGGTTTATCATTAGTGTGAATTATTAAATGTGTCTTTAAAGTATGGTTAAATTGAAATGCTTTTAAACAAATATCACACTTGAATGGTCTTTCATTGGTGTGAATTGTTAAATGTCTCCGTAATTCATAGTTTCGCTTAAATGTTTTTAAACAAATATTACACTCGAATGGTTTTTCATTAGTGTGACAGATAAAATGTCGTAGTAATTTAGATTTCACATCAAATCTTTTGTAACAAATGTGACACTCATATAATTTTTGAATTAAGTTTTTTCTACTAGTTCTATTTTTCACTAAATGAATGAAACAATGCCGAAAAAATTCAATTTTTTTCATAAATTTTCCACAAAATACACAAACTGCGAAAAGTTTTCTAAAATGTCCTTCGATATGTTTCGATCGTGGTTTAGTCGAAGTGAAATCTGTAAATAAAAAAAAAACAATAATAATATAACTATTCATAAGGAAATGTAAAATATTAAAAAAATTACGAATTAAATAAAGTTTAGAAGTGATAGGTATCAAGCACTTGTTTCACAAAAAGACAAAAATAATTAAGAATTGGGAGAGAACAACTGAAGATTCTTAAATTTTCTGTTGCAAATATATCACTTGAATGTTTTTTCATTAATGTATATGATTAAACTTTACTGTAAATTTGTTCTTATACTGAATATTGTGCAACATTTGTCATGCTTAAAAGGTTTTTTAATAGTATAACTAATTAAATGTTTCTATGAGTTTCATTTCTGATTAATTCTACTAATTCAAAATTTTGCTGCTACGTAAAAAAAAAATTAACAAGAATAGAAACAACGTTCATGCGCTAAAAATAAAGCTCCTAACCTTGGCTTTTTAACTGGAGTATGCACGATGTGGCCAATGTGATACCTATATAATTGTATTTCATGATACATGCAGTTTTTGATCTATTAGAAAAGTTCCCAAAATTATTAATTCAACAGACATGAAGTTACAACCATAAAAAATTAACACTTGATAAGGAAGCTGAACAAGAACAAACTCATCCCTCAAAATACTTAGATGCGGAACAGCTAGTACCTTCGACAAGTGTTGTAATTGCTGATGATGTAGCTCAAATTGGAAAAGTGAAAGGGTGAAGTTTTTACAGCTACGTATATCTTTGCTACAGTGATAACATTAAGCTGCAGCACTGCTTCATGTGAATCTCCCTTTTCGACGTTATCTGTGATAAACAAGCCTCAAAGAATGCCAATGGCCCTCGAGAGAATGCTTGTTTATTGAATTTGAAAGGAAGATAACGGATAAAATAGATATCGATAAAATACTTCGAAAATTCTACATGTCAAATCGAAGATTTTACTAAATATTTTTATTATGTTTTGTTTTTTCTTTTATTTTTATCGATTTGTAAATTTTTAAAAATCGCTGGTTCTCAAAAAGAGTGATTTAAAACCACCGATTTTTCAACAGGGCAATTTAAATTTTTGCGACACAATAAAGACTAAATATTTTGAAAATTGTATTTTTTTTTAAGTACAGTTGGAAATAATCAGAATTAAACACACATAATTATATTGCCATTGTCCAAAAATGACAAGCATTTTTAAACAGATAAGTCAGTTACTCTCTTTATGGTTCACCCTGTATAAATAATATATAGTAAACATAAAAACAATATAAATCAATATTCAATTTGTAGCTTGCTTTACAAAATAAAAATAAAAAAAAGAAAATAAATCAAACTCAAATGTGATAGACGTAAAATAAAATGAATTCCATTAGAGACTGAAATTGAAAACCTATCTATTTCTTGCTGAAGAGTCCTAATAAGGACGAAACCGGTCCAAGAATGATGTTCTCCTTAGTGAGCAAAATCAAAGGTAGAGAGTGTTGAAATTTAATTTCTATCTCTGCTGTCTTTCCTTCGGATATAATTCAATACCTGCTGCGGTATTAGCCAAAGAAGTAGTTGTTTTTTGAAAGGAGACGGTCGTTGGTATTTTATGTGATATTGGCATCGAGTTTTATTCATTTTATTTAATAAAAATCATGTTTCAACTACATTCATAATAAATTAAAATCAAAGCCAACCCTCTCAAATGCAGAAATGCAGTTTAACGTATTTCACACCTTCAGACAGCTAGCAATATAGAAATATAGCTTTCTCACTTTATGGAAAATTTTAAGTAAAGAAATATAAGCTCCAGCTCAGTTTCACTCGCACTTGCATAAGCACGTTTCAAATAAATATATACACTTCTTCATTAGTTATAACATACCACTGTATCTCTCTAACCCACCCATGTAATCAGAAAACACAACTTTCTCTAAACCAATCACAAGACAGTGTCAAACGAACGATTTGTTCTCAAAACAAATAATAACAGTGGCACGTAGGCACTTTAACAAACCAGACGGTAGACGGCGACACACGTAGAGATCCATTTCAACCTCCGAACAATCAACAACTTATTTATATTTCTGCGCGATTAGTCGCATTTCTTAACATTGAAAGAATGTAAAAGGATGTTTTAAACTAGCATGTTTTAGAAAACTTAGTTACTTCTAAAAATATTATACAAATGTTATGTAGTTAAAAAATGCAGTTTATAAAATTAAATAAACTAGTTGATAGAAATAATCACTTTAATTTCGACATTCCAAGATAATTTATCCAGCAATTCTTCACCAAAATTTCATCAAAAAATACAGTCCACGATCTACCGTGGAAACAGAAAGAAACCCTTACGTAATAGTAAAATATAAAAAAATATCTGCTAGCCTTCGACAGGCATACAAAAATGTATTTTTTTCAGTTAAAAAAATACACTATTCCTGGAATATATATTTTTGATATGTACAAAATTTCAGCACTGGTAAATTAAATAAAAAATTTATATTTATTTAAAGTAGTGATTATTTAAAAAAATACATTTGTTGTTTTCTATAAAAACGCGTTAAAAAGGTTATTCAGAATAGTGTCAGCGAAATGTGTTTGAAAGCATTTATTTAAAAAATGTTAGAACGCGACTTACAAGTTTATTTTGAAAATATTCGATCTCCTGTTCATCTAATTTTTTGACTACCCTATACCCTTAATTTACCGATAACGGAGTGCCCTATTCCAAATTTCGGATGCCTTGCTTGAAAACTGTTTCTAGTTACGGCCCTTCATATATTATATAAAAGTATTTTTTTTTAGTGGTTGATATTAAGTGGTTGTCAATTAATGAAAAGCGTTTGTCATAGTTTATAAATATTTAACAATAAAATATATATAAAAACAAGTTGCTGGTTTAACTAAATAGCTTCCCCATACAAAAATATTTCGAATACGCTCGAATGGTTTTTTATTAGTGTGAATCATTAAGTCTATGTATTTACGATGAATTATTATAAAATAAATATCGCACTTGAATTGTTTTTTGTTAGTGTGATTTTTCCTTAAATTACATTTATAATTAGATTAATTAGTGTGAATTATTAAATGTTTCTGTAAATTAAATGCCCGTTTAAATATTTTGGAACAAATATCACACTTAATTGGTTTTTCGTCAGTGTGAATTTTTAAATGTCTTCGTAAGCTACATTTCAAATTAAATTTTTTGGAACAAATATCACATTTAAATGGTTTTTCATTAGTGTGAATTCTTAAGTGATTCTGAACGTCAGATTTGCGCTGAAATTTTTTTAAACAAATATCACACTTGAATGGTTTTTTGTTAGTGTGAATTTTTAAATGTTCCTTTAAACTACATTTCTGATTAAATTCTTTGAGACAAATATCACATTTAAACGGTTTTTCACTACGGTGATTTATTAAATGTTTTCTTAAATCAGATTTACGTTTAAAGCTTTTTAAACAAATTTCACATTTGAATGGTTTATCATTAGTGTGAATTACTAAATGTGTTTGTAAAGTAGATCTCTGATTAAATTTTTTGGAACAGATGTCACATTTGAATGGTTTTTCATTAGTGTGAATTATTAAATGTTTTTTTAAAGTATATTTCTGATTAAATGTTTTGGCGCAAATGTCACACTTAAATGGTTTATCGTTAGTGTGAATTATTAAATGTTGCGGCAAGTGAATTTTTAAGTGTCTGTTTAAGGTGGATTTCAAAGTAAACTTTTTGGGACAAATGTCACACTTAAATTGTTTTTCATTAAAATGATTTAATAAATGTGCATTTAAATGACTTTTTTGAGTAAATGTCTTGGCGCAAATATTACACTTGAATGGTTTGTCACTGGTGTGAATTAATATATGCCTCTGTAATTTATAGTTATGCTTAAATGTTTTTAAACAAATATCACACTCGAATGGTCTTTCATTATTGTGAATTGTTAAATGTCTCTGTAAATCATAGTTTCGCTTAAATGTTTTTAAACAAATATTACACTCAAATGGCCTTTCATTAGTATGAATTGTGAAATGTTGTAGCAAGTTAGATTTCAGATTAAATTTTCTGTAACAAATGTGACAGTCGTTTACTTTTAGAATTACGTTTCTTCTACTAGTTCTATTTTTCACTAAATGGATAAAACAATGCCGAAAAAATTCAATTTTTTTCATAAATTTTCCACAAAATATACAAACTGCGAAACGTTTTCTAAAATGTTCTTCGATATGTTTCAATCTTGATTTAGTAGAAGTGAAATCTGTAAATAAAAAAGAAAATAATATAACTTTATTAATAAGAAAATATACAATATTAAAAATTACAAATTAAATCAAGTTTAGAAGTGATAAATATCAAGTACTTGCTTCACATGAAAACAAAATATTAAGTTTATACATAGGGTGTCCCATTAAGAACAACTGAAGATTCTTAAATGTTCTGTTAAGTTATATGAATATTACAATTTTTTAAAACAAATGTCATTTAAATGTTTTTTCGTTAATTTAAATTTTTAAACGTTTCTGTAAATCTGTTTTCATATGTTATGAAACAATTGCCACGGTTGAATGGTTTTTTAATAGTGTGACTAATTAAATGTTGCTCGGTTACATTTCCAATTAATTCTACCATTTCAAAATTTTGCTGCATGATAGAAGAAAAAACTAACAAGAATAGAAACAACGTTCGTGAGCTAAAAATAAAGCTCCCGACCTTCTTGGCATTTAAATTGGGGTATGAACGATGTAGCCAATGTGATTCCTATATAATTGTATATCATGAAAATAGCGCCCAAAATTATTAAAAAAAAAACAAACATTTCTTAATTGAACTAGCATACATAACCATAAAAATTCGATAAACTCTCTACAAGAAAGTTAATTTAAATAATTTTATTTTGAGATATTCATTTTAGTCAGATATCTTATAGGATATTTTGTCCACAGAGGGCAAAACGCCGCTCTCAAAAAAAATATGGTCAAGTTTGTCTTATGACACTTGATTCAAGCGAGTGAATTGGTTACTATATAATTGTATCTGGGTCGTTGTCGAAAAAGGGTCATGGCATCAATCAGCTAGATCAATACTCATGGGCGTACGAAATTTTTACAAAGGTATCACTTTCTAAGTCACAAAACATAATTTTTTCAATTTTTGTAAATAACAATAAGTCGAAGACCAAATAAATTAAATCACAGAGGCTCAATAAATACTAGTGGACACGTAAAGTGCAACTGTATTAAAATCAAACCTGATGACAACAAACTAGAGCTGTCCCAAGATGAGGAAGGTACACAGCATGGCGGCGGCAAACGTTGCGCAGTGACAAGTTGCCTAGCAACAGCCACCTGACGAAGCCAAACGTAGTCATTCAGTGTCACAGAATGGCTAACGTGTAAACGAAGTGCGAATTAATAACTATAAATGCGTCCGCCTCCGCCGTCACACCTTCGCGCAGGGTAGAGCCCCTGGCTGTACCATTCTCATCTTGGGACCTCTCTACTCAAATGATTAGCTGTCACCTATGGAATCCATTTATAATCGCTTTAAATTGGAGTGTAGCTCTATCTCTCTTGATTTTAGTTTATCGCTCTGTCTGTCCTCTCTTGTTATTTTTAGTCTTTGGTAGAAGCACCCAACAAATAAAAACATTTAAAAAACCTACTCATAATTCCGAAAACGTAAAAAGCACATTGGTTATTGCATGCATGTAATGAAGAAAAAAAATACATTACAACGTTGATTTACCCACCCTCATCATTCGAATAATATGTATTTGTTACTTGCTTTTCATCATGCGAAAAGTGAAACAATGTTTATATTTAAATATCTGTTATATTTATATATATTGAAATGGCTCCATCCCAGAAAGGTTAAACCATTCCAATACTCTAAAAGCACTCAGAGTTATGTTCCTTTGGTTCCCTACAAATTTTAAAACAAATAACTAAATGATAATATTATATAAATAAAAATTTCCTAGGTTTATTCGTTCATGTTTTTATTTTAGCACAGCACTACATGTTTCGGAAACATTTTTTCCATCTTCGGGTGCAATAAAAAAAATAACTCTGTAGATAATAAAACGGACATAAAAGATTTATCAAACGTTTATCGTTTATTTTAATATTATTAAATAATTGTAAGCTTTTTAATCCTTGACTGTAAAGCCACTCGTAATTTTTAACTATGTAAAAACTGATCTTTTTGTTTCCCTACTTTATCGTCATCGTGTTAAACCAAATCATTATTTCGAATACACCTTCACACGCTGAAACAAAAAAATGTGGTTTCTGTTATTTTAACAAATTAAAAAATATATTTTTTAAACTGTTTTATTAAATTTTGACTGTACCCGAAGATGGAAAAAATGTTTCCGAAACATATGTAGTGCTGTACTAAAATAAAAACATGACCGAATAAACCTAGGAAATTTTTATTTATATAAAATTCTGCTACGGTCAGGAAATTATCCTTTTTTAAATGATGATGATGATAATAATAATAGTAGTACGGTTAATACATTTTGAATTTAACATAAAAAAATATATATAAATCTTCCGCTTCCTTTCGTCTTGTACTTCGTCCTCTTACATTCTACTTTGCCTCCTGACTTTCTATACCTCTTGTTTTCTTCCCTGGTCCTTTATGTGGTTCGCTACAGTCTTTACTCACTCTTATTGCTACTCCTGTTGTACTGCCTTTCTGTTATGTATCTTCTGGTTTTCTTTTAAAATTGTTTCAATGTGAACGGATCAATTACTTTTTCCATTGTAAATCCTTTATTTTAATTCTCTTTCAATATGTATATCAAATATATTAGATTAATCTATCCTTTTTTGACAATCTCCGATCTCATGAAAATTTAAAAAAAAAATCCAAATCCCAAACAAAAACAAAATTTCAATCAAAACCGCCCCAACACCTTTGGCATCATAATACTAAGGCATTTACGAATACCTAATCGACGCCACTGATGCAAAACGGAAACGTCACCAAAAGTCAAATGACTGAATCATCACAATATAAAAAAAATAAGTCTAAATAATACATAATGCAGTTACTAAGAAATTTTTAAAAAAGAAATAATATATAAAGACACTACGTAATGAGTAATTAAATAATATTAATAAAAGTACTGTACTGTACAAACTGTAGTTTAATGAGAGCCATTTTCATGCTTTAATCTTTAATATCGGCCTTAAGGCCACCAAACATATTCAAAAAAATAAGTTAACCTTCCGAAACCGACCTTAATGGGACAACTCTGGTCAGTGTCTAGAACACAGTAGAATGCTCAATGATATAAATTGCAACTGGCGTCATCTTGTCGAGGAAATTGGTGGAAAAATTGAGAGCCTTCACCATTTTATATAAATGAGCTTTAGTCCGTTGAAATCGAGTCAGCTGTGAACGGATCGAAGTAGTAAATATCTATATAAATTAGTATTAAGTACAAATGGCGAAATATTTATTCGCTGCTGAAGAGAAACCAAAGTTTATTTTAGAACAAATAGAAGAGCCGGAAGTGGTAGGTACGATTCATATCTACACAGACGGTTCTAAAACAAAACAAGGCTCAGGATATGGAATATACTCCAGATTATTAAACCTAAACATAAAATGAGCTGTGAGCAAGTGTAGTTCAAACAGAGCTAACGGGGATTCTCATAGCAGCAAAAGAAATAACCAGAAACAATATCACTGGAAGGAACATGTTCATCTATACAGAGAGCAGACAAGCACTACTCACCCTGAACAGACCACGAATTTATTCAGGGTTAGTACTAGAATGTCACGAAGCTTTGGCCGAAATATCCATCAACAATGTGGCCACCTTAAGATGGATTAAAGGTCACGCCATATCGAAAGATAACCGTCTTGCTGATTCACTAGCCAAGAAAGCCGCCAACCAAATACTTTTTTGGACCTGGCCCTTCTATTGGCCTGACAAAATCGGTAGTGACAGACCTAATCAAAGAATATTCCCTTGTGAAATTCAAGGAAAGATGGGATGAAACAAGAAACTGCAGAATTGCCAGGAAGCTCTTAAGTTATCCTGACAACACTGCAGTAAAAAAATACTTGACTATGACTATACAGAATCTGCACCTAGTCATAGGCATTCTGACTGGTCATTGCCAAGTACGAAAGCATCTCCATATCATGGGACTGTCAGAATCTGAACTCTGCAGAGGGTGCAAACAAGAAGATGAGACAATCGAGCATATCCTTTACGAGTGCTCAACGCTCTCATTTATTAGAATATTTGTGTTCGGCGAGTATCGGCTAACACCAGCCGTTATAAGAGGAGCACCTCTTGGCGACGTTGTCAACTACATTAAATCTGTAGGCTGGCTTACGAGATAGGAGGTGCCTATCATCTCAGGAGAATGCACAATGGGCCTAATGAGGCCTAAGTGCCGTGGGGTAACTCACCCTCCACACGTTACAGAAACAGAGGTACAAATAAATTATCGCATGTGTTAAAATAAATTAAAATAACAGTTTAAAATAAGTAAACGTTACAGTAGGTTTATTTTAATTCAAACACCTACAACCAGAGAAGACCAAAATCAGAAAATTAAATGTTTATATAAATGTATTTTCATACTGAATGTTGTGAAACAATTGTCACGCTTGAACGTTTTTTCAATATTTCTGTAAGTTACACGTTTGATTACATTTTTTAGAATGGATAACCCTACGAATGGGTTTTCATTAGTGTAAATTATTAAATGTCTGTGTAACTAGAATTTATGGTAAACATGTTTTAAACAAATATCGCAATTTAACGGTTTTGTGTTGAATATGTGCAGCACATAATGGTTTTTTAGTGGTTGATGTTAAGTGGTCGTCAATTAATAAAAAACGTTTGTCATACTTCATAAAAATTTAATAATAAAGTATATATAAAAACAAGTTACTGATTTAACTGAATAGCTTCTATATAGAAAAACATTTCGAATATGCTCGAATGGTTTTTCATTAAGTCTATGTAACTTATATTAACGATGAAATTTTTTTTAAACAAATATCGCACTTTTACGGTTTTTTTTAGTGTGATTTTTCCTTTAAATTACATTTATTAAATGTTTCTGTAAATATCCGTTCAAATATTTCGGGACAAATATCAATTAACTGGTTTTTCATCAGTGTGAGTTTTCAAATGTCTCCGTAAGCTACATTTCAAATAACACATTTGAATGGTTTTCCATTAGTGTGAATGTTTAAATAATTTTGAACGTCAGATTTGAGCCGTAATTATTTTAAACAAATATCACACTTGAACGGTTTTTGTTAGTGTGAATTTTTAAATGTGTCTTTAAAATACATTTCTGATTAAATTCTTTGAGGCAAATATCACATTTGAACGGTTTTTCACTACGGTGATTTATTAAATGTTTTCTTAAATCTGATTTACGTTTAAAGCTCTTTAAACAAATTTCACATTTGAATGGTTTTTCATTAGTGTGAATTACTAAATGTGTTTTTAAAGTACATTTCTGATTAAATTGTTTGGAACAAATGTCACATTTGAATGGTTTTTCATTAGTGTGGATTATTGAATGTTTTTTTAAAGTATATTTCTCATTAAATGTTTTGGCGCAAATGTCACATTTAAACGGTTTATTATAAGTGTGAATTATTAAATTGTGCGGCAAGTGAACTTTTAAGTGTCTGTATAAGGTGCCTCTCAAAGTAAACTTCTTGGGACAAATGTCACACTTAAATAGTTTTTCATTAGAATGAATTAATAAATGTGCATTTAAATGTTTTTTTTGTCTAAATGTCTTGGTGCAAATATTACACTTAAATGGTTTGTCATTGGTGTGAATTCTTAAATGATTCTGATAGTCAAAATTGCGATAAAATTTTTTTAAACAAATATCACAATTGAACGGTTTTTCGTTAGTGTGAATTCTTAGAATATGTTCCTTTAAACTACATTTCTGATAAAATTCTTTGGGACAAATGTCACATTTGAACGGTTTATCACTACGGTGAATTATTAAATGTTTCTTTAAACCAGACTTACGTTTAAAACTCTTTAAACAAATTTCACATTTGAATGGTTTTTCATTAGAGTGAATTACTAAATGTGTTTGTAAAGTACATTTCCGATTAAATTTTTTGGAACAAATGTTACATTTGAATGGGTTTTCATTAGTGTGAATTGTTAAATGTCGCAGCAAGCTAGGTTTTAGATCAAATTTTCTATAACAAATGGGACACTCGTTTACTTTTTGAAATACGTTTCTTCTACTTATTCCGTTTTTCACTAAATGGATGTAACAATGCCGAAAAAATTCAATATTTTTCATAAATTTTCCACAAAATATACAAACTGCAAATCGTTTTCTAAAATGTCCTTTAATATGTTTCAATCTTGATTGAGTAGAAGTGAAATCTGTAAATAAAAAAAGTAATAATAATATAACTTTATTCACAAGAAAATATTCATACAACATTAAAAAAAATACAAATGAAATAAAGTTTAGAAATTACAAGTATCAAGTACAGATATCGCAATCTAATTTGTCTGAAGAGGGGATGCGCGTTAATCTCGAATTTCAATTATTAACGCCTACTGTAACTGTTAAAGAGAGATGCAAACAATAACCGTGTTGTCGGGGGGATCAGTAGATGATAATATTTTCTTGAATTTATGTTTGTTTGTGTAGCGTGCAGATATTTTATTTTTATTTGTTTGTAGTGTTTTCTTTTGCGTAGTGACTTACAAGTGTTAAAATGCCAAAAACATTTAGAAATAATATCTATTCGAATATTTTATTAAAAAAAAAATGTTCCTCGGCAACAAATAGTTTTGAAAAAAAAAAACGAAAAAACGATGATAGTAAAACTTATAGACAATGTGTTGTGAATGATGTTACCAAAAATCTCACTGAAATTAAAGAACAAGTTGCTGAAGCTACAGGATATTCGGTAAAAACATTTGAACGAATAATTATAGAAGGTGACCAGATATCAAAAGGTGAAAAGTCTACGTCGACCATACCTAAACAATTGTTTGAAAGTCCAAAAAAGTGTAAAAGGAACATCAAGTGTAACAGATATTTCATCCTAAAATATTCGAACAATCAGAAATATAGTTAATAGAGTTCACGAAACAGAAGGTACGCGTGTAACAGTCAAAACTCTCAGTGAAAAATTAAAAACGGAAATTGAGTGGAAAGGGAGGTACATATCATTAAGAACTATTTTAAAAAAAAATTGGGTTCAAGTGGCGAAAAACGCGAAACAGCAGACAGGTTCTAATAGAACGGCTTGACATCAGGGAAAATAGAATAGAATATATTAACAAAATTAGATATTTTCGTTCTCAAAACCGTCGCATTGTAAATTGATGAAATTTACATACATAGTAGCCATAGCCATACATCATCACATAATTGGGGTGATGATAATGCAAAAGGTTTGTTTTCCACCAGTTCAAATGGAAAGAGATTTATTACAGTTTATGCTGGTGGTAACATGGGCTTTATTCCTAACAGTTTATTAATGTTTGTGTCTGGGACCAAATCTGGTGATTATCATAATGATATGAATCAAGAAAATTATGAAAAGTGGCTAAGAGAACTATTAATACCTAATGTACCACCAAATGTTATTATGGTTGTGGATATTCCACCGTTGCAGAAAATTCTGCTCCGAATTCAAATTCAAGAAAAGCTGAACTGATAAACTGGTTGACGTTCAAATATATTGAATTTCAGCCTTCCTTATTACGACCACAGCTGTACACATTAATTAAACGGCATAAAAATAGATTCAAGCAATACAAATTTGATAGATTATTCTCTGAATACGCTCATAGTTTGGAGATTACCACCATACCACCCAGACTTAAATCCAATAGAAATGATCTCGGCCGTAGTAAAAAATAATGAGGCTATAAAGAATATTAATTTTAAATTAGCACATGTACAAATGTTAGCTGAAATTAAATTTAAATCAGTAACCCAAGAAGACTGGAAAAAAAGATGTGCACATGTAATAGCTGTCGAAGATAAATATTTAGATCGCGAACAGTTGTTATTAATGTTAATGAAGACAGCAGTGATAGTGATGATTTTAATGACGATTTTTAAGAACTCTGTTAATTTGTTTATATTTATTTTGTTTGATAGTAGTTATAGCAACAAGGAATAAAGGTTACTATAAATTCAGTATTTGTTGACCTATATATAACATATTTTTAAAAAATCCTCGTCTTGTATGCTGATAACTTTCACCACTTCTACTTCACCCTCACATTTTGTTAAAATAGTAAAGATTACAAGTGCAAAATCACCATTTTTTCACCCAATAAATTTTTTTAACAATACATTTTAGCTCACAGATAACAAATAAATTTTAACAAATTCTGTAGTGCTTAAAAACCTATTTAAATAAATGCGTTTGATCCATTGTGTAGGTACTCTGGTATTTCCTATAATACCAACAAATGATAGCCACTGTTGATAAAACATTCTTAGAAACGAGGGCGGACTCGATTTGACCGTTATTAAGGATTAAAATTTTAGGTAATTTTCTTAAAATTTTGTTATTCATCTGACCGTGACCGTTTTAAAAATCCTAGAAAAATTATTTTAAGCGAAAGTGGTATACGCTACTGAGCTTTAATAGTAGCCATTATGATCGTTTGAAGGTGTGTCTGCAGTGCGCAAACTTTACCCCACTACTGACAAATTAGGATGCGATGCCTGTACTTGTTTGACAAAAAAAAAATAAAATATTAAATATATAATTTATAATACATAAAATATTTATAATAATAAATATACTAAAATAAAAATGAATGTATGAACAAAAATGGTTATACACAGTGGCGGATTTATGATTCCTCCTAAGGAGGGCTCTGAAACGATTTGTTGATCAGATAAATATATAATTTATTCGACTTCATTTGTAATTAATTTTTAAATTGCAGGTAGATTTTTGTATTATATTTGTTAGATAAAATAAAAATTATTTTTGAACAATTTAAATTCCATTATTTTATATTATTTAAGTATCGGCTCAAAAATGCTGAAAAGAACCATATACGGACAATCTTTAAAAACGATAATAAGCCAACCGTACTTCTAAAGAATGGAACAATAAAATAAAACTTATCGGAATCGTGTGAAAACTTTCCTTAAACTTGTGTTGTTTAAATGTTTTGTTAAAATGTATGTATATTAGGGTGGAGCCAAAAAATTCAAATTTTTTCTTCTATTAATTTAAAATAGCATTAGTGTGGAAAAGCTGTGTAGAAAACAAATTTTTTTTTTTAATAAAATAATATTTAGAGGGTCCGCAGGGCAATAAGATTTTTAAATATTTTTCGTTTTTGTTACATAATATTGTGTCTGGCTGAATGGCAATGTGCATATGCCAAAAAACAAAAAAGTTAGATAATATTAAATTGTCAAAATTATATCAATTTTTTTAATTTAAATGTACATTAGCTTGTGAAAGTGTTAGATTAGTATACAGATGAAAACCATTATTGATTTTTTGCTTTTAAAAAAGGTTTAGAGATCCCGCAGATCAAGTGAAAATCATGATTTTTTGGTTATAAAATTAATACAAAGCTATTTTATTAAAAAAACTATTTACACTTTCTAGCGATTTCTTTGTGGAAAATGACCTCATATTACATAAATAACTCAGAGCTCACCACATGGAGGTGACCGCACATCTAGCTCTACCCTGTCCCACCCAACGTCCCAAGAGCAGTGTTTAAAAATTAAATTGTTTTTTGTTTCACTTTGACTTTATCTTAGAACGAATTTATCCATTTCTTCTAAACTCTCCAAACACAGAAGATGAAGCGTCGGTTACAAGCTTTATGTGTCGTTCAGCTATTTGAGTGTGGCAAAGGAATTCTAAAATATCTAGTATGTCACCGGTTCCAATAAAATTTATGCACTCATGAATACTGTAATAATGCGGGAGGGTTAATGTCTTTAGTATTTTGCCAGTCAATAACATCAATGTAGTCGTTAGCTTCAAAATTAATTTTAGGTATTTTGAAGATCCTGGGTATATTGTCATATTTCTTTTCATACTCTCTACCTCTTAAAATTCGACGGAAGGGTAGTTCTCTTATATGAGGTCGTGAATCTTTAACCATGCCGAGAAGGACTCTTTCTGGGTTGTCAAAATAGGCATTTCTTTGGATAGTAGCATCGATTTCTTCTCTTATAGATTCATCCAAATATCTTAAAATCTTTATTAAATGAAACAGTTTTTTGCTCAATCACTGCAGAAATAATTGCTTTTAATTCTGAACCAAACTGGAACATATCCTACTGGCACAAGTCAACCAACGAGCATGTGACAACCTACCAGGTTTCCTTTACACAAGGTCTTCTGAAACTTTTTCGGAAGCTACAGCTAGACTAATCTGTAAGAATATGTTTGATCTGTGCTTAAAGTGGTTGGATTTAATGTTATATTTTTAGAGCAGTGGTTCTCAAACTTTTTTGGTGACGGAACCTTTTTAAAAAACGAAATATTTGACGAAGCCCTAAACACATTTCTAAAAAAAGTCTATATCGTTCTTTCTCTTAGCGACTCTCAAAAAAACAGGCCTCGGAGTATCCAAGAGTTCCAAATTCGAATCCCACCGTTGGGCTCTGAGAAATAGTAACAAAGCCTACACAGAACACGAGGCCAATGCTTTAGTAGTCGAAGCCGATGACACCAAATTAAAAAAAACAGGCCTTGAACCAGGTTCCTCCTCTTTCTACTCGGAGCCCCCTCAAAATAATCAAAATCATATCCTCCCTCCTATTGGTGACTTCTAAGAAAAAAAGGTCCTCCAAGCAAAATCATATCCTTCTTCCTCTTAGTGACTTCTAACTTAAAAAAAGGTCCTCAAGCCAAGTCCTTCCCTTTTGTAGCAATAGTACTGCTTTTGTTATTATGACTATTATTTTCTTCGCGGAGCCCCCACAAAGACTTTGCGGAGCCTCAGGGCTCCGCGGACCACACTTTGAGTAACATTGTTTTACCGTCTAATTTATTATTTATATTTATTAAATGTCGAAGAGGAAGTTTATTTCCATAGAGTTGGCAAATGAACCAATGCAAGTTTTTAAAAAGGACGTATTTTTCAAAATATTTGCTATCTTTCTTCTCTCATGCGAACCCTGAAGATGATCGAAAATTGAGTAAATATTTTTTTTGTTAAACTGTATAGTTTTAATCAAAGTTTATGACATAATGCGTAAAGCAAGTAAAAAAAAAAGTTGCTTGCTAGATTAAAAAAAAAACGTATTTTTTTTAATGTTTTGCCATTCTTTGTATTACATGCGGACCTTGAAGATAATCAAATATTTAGTAACTGTTTTTCTATTAATAAACTGTATAGTAATGAGTAACTTTTGGCGCCTAATGTGTGACCCAACCAAATAAAAAAAATCGCTCCACCCTAATGTATATACAGAGAGTCTGTAATTTGGAACAAATTCAATAGTTCGTCATCGTTGATTTTGTGAAATGGCAACACTGTCATTTTGATGGCTATTTTTTTTGTAAAGTTGTACATAACTTCCAAATATCACTTTTTTATTCCTTACCAATTATTACAAGATTATAAAAAGTAACAAATTTATAAAAACAAGTAATCAACTCTATTGAATTTAATAATTTCAATTAAGCAAATGCTCATAATGTTGTCCATTGACTATTTGACAATATCCTAAATGCGATCGAAATTCGTTTTGAACATTTCTAATAACTTGGGGAGAAATTAATCTACTCATTTCTTATTTGTGCTTTTAGCTACTCAACATTTGTCGGTTTGATCTTAAAAACTTCGCTTTTCAAGTATCCCCGTAAAAAAATCCAAAAGACTGAGATCTGGGGATCTCGGTGGCCATTCATTAGGTCCCCTTTTACCTATCCACCTGTTTGGAAATACAGCATCGAGATACTCACGAACAGGTCTTGCGAAATGGGGAGGCGCACCATCTTGTTAACACCAAATATCTCTGGCTAATTTCAACATAATTAGATATCTGACTAGTAGAAATATTAGGATTTTCTTGAATATACATTCATTTTATTATCTTCACTAAGGGCAGTTTGTCGATGAGTACTTGTTTTTCTTACATGTCCGTTTTCCCTAAATTGTCTTTCTATTTTACTTACATTACTTTGCGATATGGGTGGGATGTCGGGATATTTTTCTTTGAATAGATGCGTAACTTCCGTTAGTAAAATTTATATCTTGAGATTTTCAAATAAACCATATTGAACGATTTTTCCAAAAAAAAACTGACTTAATATTCGATATGTATTTTTAAACTTTAAAACATTTGTTGACTTGATAAAAATAACAGCAATACCATATTTTTGTTTAATACCTAGATTACTGGTTTTTTTTTATAAAATAATAATCTACTATACAAGTTGTTCAAGTCTCAAGACATGACATTTTCCAATTTGATTTTTCTTGTAATTGATAAGAAATAAAAATTTGATATTTAGCAGTTATATACAACTTTACAAACCCTATAAAAATACCCATCAAAATGACAGTCTTGCCATTTAACAAAATCAACGATGACGTCTTATCTCTAAATTGTATACAGTATTATTGTATGTAAAAAACGCGACTGAAAATACTAATACACCGGTCCAAACATTAAAAAAAAAACAGTATTTGAATTATTGAATTTATTCCAAATTACAGACTCTCTCTCTCTTTCTTTCTGTATAATAACCTATAAGTAGAAATAATTTTATTTATAGGTACCACTTTTATTTAAATTATTATTTACCAAGAATATTGTCCTGTAAATGGTAAACTATTGGCAATAAACCTATTATTATTATTATTATTTTTTGTGTGTCATCGGCTTCAACTGCTAAGGTTATTTCGCCTCGTGTTCTGTGTAGGTTTCGTTATTGTTTTCCAGCGCCACTTTAGGAACAGCACTGTTAATTAATTAGAACCCAACAGTGAATGGTCGAATGGGGAATCCTACCAAGGCATCAGAATTAATTTTAAATAAATTAAATGAAAAAAGTATGGCCAACGGTGGGATTCGAACCTGGGACCCTTGGATCCGCAGGCAGAGACTCTACCACTGAGCCACCCACTCCATATTATTATGTTTTGAAACAACTGTCACATATGGTTTTCTATTAGTGTTGACTAATTATATGATTCTGTAAGCTATGTTTCGCACTAAATTTTTTAGAACAGATATCACATGCGAATGGTTCTTCATTAGTATGAATCAATAAATGTATCTGTAAGTCGAATTGACTGTGAAATTTTATTGAACAAATATCACACTCTAACGGTTTTTCGTCGTCAGTGTGAATTTTCAAATGCTCCTTTAAACTAAATTTATGATTAAATATTTTTAAACAAATACCACACTTGAGTGGTTTTTCGCTATTGTGAATCAATAAATGTTTTTGTAAAGTACATTTCTGATTAAATTTTTTTAGACAAATATCACACTTGAATGGTTTTTCGTTAGTGTGAATTCTTAAATGTCTACGTAAGCCGCAGCTACTGTTAAATTTTTTAAGGCAAATATCACACTCGAATGGTTTTTCATTAGTGTGAATTTTTAAATGTCTTTGTAAGGCGCAGTTATGTTTAAATTTTTTGGAGCATATATTGCAGTTGAATGGTTTTTCACTACTGTGTATCATTAAATGTGATTGTAAGTTACTATTTCGATTAAATTTCATAGAACATATATTACACTCGAATGGTTTTTCGTTAGTGTGAATTACTATATGTCTCTGAAAGTCAAATTTAAGGTGAAAGGTTTTTAAACAAATATCACACTCTAACGGTTTGTCATTAGTGTGATATTTGGAATGTTTATTTAAATAATATTTCTGATTAAATTTTTTGAGGCAAATATCACACTCGAATAGTTTTTTATTAGTGTGAATAAATAAATGTCTCTGTAAGAGACAGTTACGATTAAATGTTTTTAGGCAGATATCACACTGGAATGGTTTTTGATTAGAATGAGTTAATAAATGTGCATTCAAATGAACTTTTTGACTAAATGTGTTGGCGCAAATATTACACTTAAATGGTTTTTCATTGGTGTGAATTATTAAATGTCTCTGTAATACACAGTTACGCTTAAATGTTTTTAAACAAATATCACACTGGAATTTCTTTTCATTAGATTGAATTATTAAATGTCGCTTCAAGTTAGATTTCATATTAACTTTTCTGGACCAATTGTGTGACTCGTTTAATTTTTGGATTACGTTTTTTCTATTAGTTCTATTTTTCACTAAATGTATAAAACAATGGCGAAAAAATTCAATTTTGTTCATAAATTTTCCACAAAATATACAAACTGCGAAGTATTTTCTAAAATGTCCTTCGATATGTTTCGATCTTGATTTAGAAGAAGTGAAATCTGTAAATGAAAAAAGAAACGCCAAGTTAAAAATCTAGTTCAATACATACATTGTTAAGTACAGTATTTTAAATTTAATGAATGTGCACAGGCTTCAGGGAAAGAAAGTTTCGGTACCATAACGAAGCAAGAGCTAAGTGGTGATTTGATGTCCAGAAACTGGAAAATGTTTGTCCCAAAATCATAGCTGTTCGTCTCGAATCAGTGGTTCTTAACCATTGGTCCGAGGACCACTAGTGGTCCGTTGAAGCATAATTTAATTCCCAGACTAACCTATACATTATTTGTATACTATTAACTGATACTTCTATATCTAATATCTACAACTACGGCGCAAGGTTAAGTCATTATGGATATAAAAAGGCAATATTTGACACACAGCGTCATGTGGAAAAAAATTGCTGGAATTTGTATGCATGTTGCTAGGCTTGGTTGCCGTTCCGAACTTTAATCCAGAAAAATCCAACTGTAATGGATTTACATTGTTTCATTAATCGTCAATCATTGGGTGCGCCAAATCGATCCCAGAATGCTCCACTGAAACGATGAAGACAGCTATAAAACTAATCAACTCTGTTAAAAGTAGTGTACCTACCAGAGATATAACTATTCATTCATAAAATAGAATATCTATGATGCCAACATCAAAAGTCAACTTGGTGATCAGGAGAGGAAAGACGTGTTGTGTGAGGTAAGAGAGGGGATATACTGGCGGACTGAAGGATTTGAAGGCCACACAGGCATCGCAACCTAATTTGTCTCGAATCTCGAATTTCAATTGTCAACTCCTACTGTAACTGTTAAAGAGAGATGCAAACAATAGCCGTGCTTCGGGGGGTGATCAGTAGATGATTTTCTTGAATTTGTGTTTGTGTAGCGTGCAGATTTTGAGTTATATTTTATTTTTATTTGTTTCTAGTGTTCTCTTTTGAGTAGTGACTTACTTGTGTTAAAATGCCGAAACATTTAGGTAGTCAAACAAAGGGAATAATATTTTATCTATTTGAATATTTTATGAAAAAAAAAAAAAATGTTCCTCGGCAACAAATGGTTTTGAAAAAAAAAAACAACGATGATAGTGAAACTTATGTAGACAATGTGTTGTGAACGATGATCCCAAAACTCTCACTGAAATTAAAGAACAAGTTGCTGAAGCTACAGGATACTCGGTAAAAACAATTGAACGAATAATTATGGAAGGTGAAATATCAAAAGGTGAAAAGTCTACGTGGACCATACATACCTAAACAATTGTTTAAAAGTCCAAAAAGGCGCAAAAGAACATCAAGTATAACAGATATTCCATCCTACAATATTGGAACAATCAGAGATACAGTTCATAGATTTCACGAAACAGAAAGTATGCGCGTAACAGTCAAAACTCTTAATGAAAAAATAAAAAAGGAAATTAAGTGGAAAGGGAGCTACACATCATTAAGAACTATTTTAAAAAAAATTGGGTTCAAGTGGCGAAAAACGCGAAACAACAGACAGGTTCTAATAGAACGGCATCAGGGAAAAAAGAATAGATTATATTAAAAAAATTAGATATTTTCGTTCTCAAAACCGTCCCATTGTATATTGGTTCGTTACCAAATAAAAAATTGAGTGGACTGCTTGATATTGGGAGAAATTGGTTCATGTGGCGTTTAATTAATTGTTTTTGTTGTTATATGTAAATCGTACTATTAAAATTAATCTTTCTTTGACTTACCAAGGTATAGTTCTGTTTCTTGGACAGGATAGGAAATATTCGTGCCGCCGACACAATTGCTGATAATTTTTATTCGCTGTGGTACCGATTCTCGCAGAACTAGTATTCGTTTTCACAGATTCGTACTGTCTGTCCGCTCTTTCCATCAAAAAATATTCGAAGGCACGATTTGGGTAAAAATGATAAAAACGGAAAAGTAAAACCAGAGGCGGATCATAAGGTTTAGGAATAGGTTTCATCAAAATATACTTATAAACAGTAAAGTGAAACAATTTTGACGCGAATAACCTATTTGGATACATTTAAATAAATAATAAAAATAAATAAATATTATGTAGGATCGTAACGATCCATTCCCGCCTCCCTGAGAATGTTTAAGACATTCTCTGAAAAGCAAAGTAACTCATTAAAAAAAAAGAAAAAAATTAAAGGAAAATTGTGAACGTGTAATACATTTAGATTAGTTAAACAAAAAATATATATTATTAATAATAATAATGATTAGTAAAATAAATAAAATATTGATTCAGTATTAAGGAATTGTAAAATTAATTAATTGGTAATGGACATAATTTTGATAAAGAGCGTTTAAGACGTCCCTTTGATGTTTGAACCCAAACACTACGAACGATTCTATCAGGACTAGTAACAAGTTCAACAATACGACCTAAAGTCCATTGTAATGGTGGTTCGTTTTCATTTTTAATAAGTACAAGAGTTCCTAACTGTACTGGAACAGTTTTATTTGTCCATTTGTGCCGCTGCTGTAAAGTATGTAGGTATTCGTTTTTCCATCTCTGCCAAAAATCAGAGTGCATTTTTTGCAAAAGTTGCCATCTATTCAGCCGGTTCTCTTTAACTTGAGAAAAAAAAGGATCAGGCAAACACGTTAGTGGTTCCAGGGTTAAAAAATGTCCTGGAGTCAGCACATTAAGATCCGTAGGATCTGTACTTAAAGGACACAATGGTCGAGAATTAAGTACAGCTTCTATTTGAGTAAGTACAGTAGTAAACTCCTCAAATGTTAAGATTTGTAAACCAATTACTCTAGTAAGATGTGTTTTAACGCATTTAATATTAGTTTCCCAAAAGCCTCCCATGTGACTAGCGGCAGGAATATTAAATGAAAACCGTAACGCTTCCTTTTCTGAAACGTATAAAAATAATTCCTTAAAATAGTTATTAGCTCCCACAAAATTAGTTCCACAGTCAGAGTATATGACTTCACATCTACCTCGCCTAGCTATAAAACGCCGAAAGGCAGCTAAAAAGGCGTCTGTTGATAAATCAGATACCAATTCGAGGTGGACGGCTTTGGTTGCACAACATAGGAAAAGACAAACGTATGATTTTAAGGGTTTAGCATTTCTTAATCTGCTAGCCTTTGTAGTAAAAGGACCGCAAAAATCACAAGCAACATTAGAAAATGGCTTTAATTGGGAAACACGAAATTTGGGAAGATTTGCCATAAATGGGATTTGAAATGTATTAGGTTTTGTTTTCCAACAGGAAATGCATTTATGTAGTATTTTGCGGATAATTCTTTTTGCAGAAAGTATCCAGTAATTCTGTAAAAGTAAGTAATGAGTAGTATTTATGCCACAATGTAGATTTTTAACATGTAAAGTAAAGGAAATTTTGTATTGTAATCAAGATTAGAGTACGATAATCGACCTCCAACACGTAAATACTCATCTTTATCAAGAAACAAATTTAATTTTCTTAAAGATTTTGACAAGTTTTCATTATTTTTAATTAATGATATTTCATTATGAAAAAATGAATTTTGAAGGTGTTTTACAACAATTAAAGTAGCCTTGGAAATTTCATCATTGTTTAAAGGCTCAGTAATTTTATCCTTGAATTTCATATTGTTTATAAAACGTAGGACGTAAGCAACAATTCTTAAAATTTTTGTCAAAGAGCTAAATTTTTCTAAGAGATTATCAAAGATACTAAATGTATTCAAAGTAGCCGTTAAAACAATATTACGTTTTTCAGCAAGAATTTCAGGTAAGTTCTTATCTAAAATAGTTTTAAGATTCCATGTATTAGTAGGCTTACTTAAAAACTGTGGAGCATTCCACCATAAACTGTGGAGTAAAAGTTTTGACGGAAGCATTCCGCGTGAACCACAATCAGCGGGGTTATCCCCTGTAGCAATATGAAACCAATTAGAAGGTGTGATTCTTTCTTGAATATAAGCTACCCGATTGCTAACAAAAGTTTTTAACATATGTGGCGAAGTTTTAATCCAACTCAAGACGATAGTACTGTCAGAAAATGCATAAGTATTATTGATACATATTTTTTGTAATAAAATTTTACTGACCGAAGTAAGTAATTTAGCAAGTAAAACTGCGGCACATAGTTCAAGCTTAGGTAATGAGAGCACCTTTAAAGGGGCCACTTTAGATTTTGCACACACCAAGCTAATTTTGATGCCAGCATCATTAATTACACGTAAATAAACAACTGCGCAATAACCCTTTTCTGAACTATCACAAAATCCGACAAGATCATATGCACATTTTTCTGAAATATCTATCCAACGTAAAATTTTAAATTCTGATAATAAATGTAATTCATTTTTGAAACTTTCCCATTTTGAAACAATCTCTATGGGAGGGACTTCATCCCAATCGAGCCCTAAAATCCATAGATTTTGAACTAAAATTTTAACAAATAAAATTAAAGGTGTAAGGTATCCAAGAGGATCAAAAATTCTTGATATTTCGGAAAGTAAAATTCTTTTTGTACAATTAGCAGAGTTGCATTTAAAAGAATACGAAAATGAATCTATACTAGAATTCCACCTTAAGCCTAAAATCTTAAGAGGAACAGTATTTTCCAAATCTAATGAAATAGCTTCACTTTGAATAAAGTCTTGTGGAAACACATTTAAAAGTTGAGGACAATTACTAGCCCACTTCCGAGCTTCAAAATTACCCTTACTTAGTAAAGCAACAAGTTGATCCCTTTTTAACATCAAGTTTTCAAAAGAATTTGCACCTGTAACGATATCATCGACATAAGTGTCATTTTGTAAGATTAATGAAGCTAAAGGAAAATCTACATAGTCATTAGCAAGTTGTAGTAATGTTCGAATAGCTAGATATGGAGATGAAACTACTCCGAATGTAACAACATTTAACTGATAATCTAAAATAGGTTCCTCAGGAGAAAATCGCCACAATAATCTCTGATACTTTCTATCTTCAGGGTGAACCTGTATCATCCGATACATTTGACGAATGTCACAAGTAAAAACAAATTTATGCAATCTAAAATTTAAAAGAAGCGTAAATAAATCTCTTTGCAATTTGGGACCGGTATACAAAGCTTTATTTAAAGATAATTTATTTACAGCATGACTTGAAGCATCAAAAACTACCCTTAAAGGCGTAGAGGAAGAGTCACGTTTGAAAACTGCATGATGGGCAATATAAAAATAATTATTAATACAAGAATTATCTGGAGTTTGTACTAACTCCATGTGTTTATTGTGAATATATTCACGCACAACATTTGAATAGTCATCGTAAAATTGTTTGTTACGAGACAGACGTCTTTCTAGTAAAAGTAGTCTACGTAAAGCAATAGAACGGGTGTCACCAAAATCAGGTGCAGTAATTTTAAAAGGAAGGGAGACAGTATATTTACCTTCAATATCCCGAAAAGTAGTTTTTTTGTAATAATTTTCACAATAGTCATCTTCCGGAGTTGGTTTCGAAAAGTTTGGTACCTCTTCAACCTCCCAAAAGCGCTTTAATGCATTATCCAAGGTGAATTGAGAAGTTGTAAAGAATGTGTTTAATTTTTTAATAGTTGACTGAGATTCAGAAAAAGGCAATTTACCTAAAACTACCCATCCAAAAACGGTGTTTAAGCAAACAGGAGTATTTAAAGTTTGACATAATTTTCCGTCTCGTAAGATATAGGGATAAATATCCGAACCCAGGAGTAAATCAATTTTACCTGGACAGTTAAAAGTAGGATCAGCTAATTTTAAATTCTTTATATAGGAATAATTGTCAATATTAATCTTAGTAGTAGGTACAATTTCGCAAATTTTATCCATAATAATGGCATCAAAGCTGAAATTAAAAGTATTTTCAGTATTGGAAATCTCACAATGAGTCCCATAATTAGCTACGGAAGCCATTTCTTCAAGTCCTTGTATTGAAACACTAATTTTAAATTTATTTAACTGCAATTTATTAGCACAGGATTTTGAAATAAATGAACTTTGGGCTCCAGAGTCCAGTATGGCTCTGACATTATGCCAAATTCCAAAATTATCTTTAATTTTAAATAAAACAGTAGCCAGTAATACTTCATGTTCATTCAAAAGCATACCAACATGTAAAGATTTAATTTCAGTTGTATTTTGAGTAATATTTTGTAAACCAGATTTACTAGGAGTAGATGGCGAGCTTAAGGCATCTGAAACATGTGGCTTCGTATCCTTAGTATTTTCTGTAGCAAAGCATAACAAGCTATGGTGATTTCTTTGACAAGTTTTACACCGTTTATCAGAAGTACACTGGGATAAACAATGAGCATTAGCTAAACAATTTGTACATGATTTTGAAATTTTAATAAATTCAAATCTTTGTTTAGGAGTTTTTGCCAAAAAAATCGGACAACGATAAATTATATGCGAGGCCTTACAAAGCGTACACACATTTGTATGAACGAGAAAGTTTTTAATATTGCGACTATTACTAGCAGGGAATTTTGAATTACGAGGGTTTGACAAAGAATTAGTTTTATCAAATTGTCCTTTTGGAGAATTTTTACAAGCCTTTTCTAAAGCTGTACAATGTTTTAATAAAATTGGTTCAATTTGGGAATATACTGGAATATCCTGAGAATTATATTCATCTTCAAAATATATACGAGATGCTTCAGGGACGCGATCAAGTAACATGTGTCCTAAGATAAAACCCCAATTTTTTATATTCAATTTGAGAGCTTCTAAACCCGAAATATTTTCTGTAAAGGTATCCAAAAGTAGACGTAAAGATTTTGGATCCTCATTAGTCATATAAGGATAATTTTCAAGAGCCCTCCAATAGGTTTCTGCTAACCTTCTTTTATCAAGATATCTATCAACAATCCTAGAGTAAGCTGTGACATAATTGTCACCTAAAAGTTGTATATTCTTAATTAAAGCACGTGGTTTTTCACCTAACACTGAATTTAAGTAATTAAATTTATCAACATTTGGCATAGGCTTATTATGTATTAAAGAATTAAATGTTTCAATAAACAAAGGAAATTGTTCAATATCACCATTAAATTTAATTAAATCTAATTTGGGTAATTTAACATTATCTCTAGGTACAGCAAAGGAATTAGAAGCTATAGTAGAATTTGCAATATTAGTGCACTCATCTGCTTCAAATAAATCATGATAACAGACTTCAATTTCATTTGCAATACTATAAAAATCAGTTAAAATGGCAGTTTCTGTATTTAATTCATCTGCATTTGAAGCAATTAAAGCAAGTAAATTATTATGATGTTTATCAAAATTGTTTTTAATTTTAGTAAATTGACGAAAACCAACTTTAAACGAAGTACGTTTACTCGAATTAGTCAATGCATTTTGACTCAGAACATGTAATGTATTTAAATGCGTAAGAGCTGTAGCTCTAAGTGCTTTATTGCGATTAATTTTTTCTTCCATCGTAGGCATTGTGAAGAAAATTAAAAAAATACAAACCCACAATTGAGTTCCCCTCGTAAAGGAAATCTATTTATAAATCGTAAATAATTTGAATTATTTTAAAAAATCAATATCGAATACCAACACACCTTATCAGCTAGCGGCGTTATTGTAAGCAAAAAAGGATAACTAAATCAGTTTGAAAAAAGAAACACTTTCAACTTGTTAAAGTCAGAACAAAAAAAAATCCAACAATTTATATGTATATAAATTGATTGGAAGGTAGAATATTTACGTTATTTCGTTAAGTAAAGATCATTCCCAATTTATTTGTATATAAATTATAATATGGAAGTAGCAGCAACAAAATAATATAAATCCTATAATAATTAAAATTACACGAAATAAACAGTAATTAATTATTTTTGTATCCAAATAGAGTTATAAATTAACAACTAATTAAACCTCACACCGAAACGGCATCCGGCTCGAAGGACCAAAAAATGGTTCGTTACCAAATAAAAAATTGAGTGGACTGCTTGATATTGGGAGAAATTGGTTCATGTGGCGTTTAATTAATTGTTTTTGTTGTTATATGTAAATCGTACTATTAAAATTAATCTTTCTTTGACTTACCAAGGTATAGTTCTGTTTCTTGGACAGGATAGGAAATATTCGTGCCGCCGACACAATTGCTGATAATTTTTATTCGCTGTGGTACCGATTCTCGCAGAACTAGTATTCGTTTTCACAGATTCGTACTGTCTGTCCGCTCTTTCCATCAAAAAATATTCGAAGGCACGATTTGGGTAAAAATGATAAAAACGGAAAAGTAAAACCAGAGGCGGATCATAAGGTTTAGGAATAGGTTTCATCAAAATATACTTATAAACAGTAAAGTGAAACAATTTTGACGCGAATAACCTATTTGGATACATTTAAATAAATAATAAAAATAAATAAATATTATGTAGGATCGTAACGATCCATATATATTGATGAAACTTATATACATAGTAGCCATACATCATCACATAATTGGGGTGATGATAATGCAAAAGGTTTGTTTTCCACCATTTCGTAAGGAGAATTATTATAGTTTATGCTGGTGGTAGCATGGGCTTTATTCCTAACAGTTTATTAATGTTTGTGTCTGGGACCAAATCTGGTGATTATCATAATGATATGAATCAAGAAAATTATTAAAAGTGGCTAAGAGAACTATTAATACCAAATTTATCACCAAATGGTATTGTAGTTGTGGATAATGCACCGTATCACAATATTATAGAAAATCCTGCTCCGAATTCAAATTCAAGAAAAGCTGAAATGATAAACTGGTTGACGTCCAACAATATTGAATTTTAACCTTCCCTATGACGACCACAGCTGTACACATTAATCAAACAGCATAAAAATAAATTCAAGCATTACAATTTTGATGGCTTATTCTCCGAACATGGTCATACAGTTTTGAGATTACCACCATACCACCCAGACTTAAATCCAATAGAAATTATATTTTTGAATTTAAATCAGTAACCCAAGAAGACTGGAAAAAAGATGTGCACATGTAATAGCTGTCGAAGATAAATATTTAGATCGCGTTATTATAATGGATGATGTTGTAATTCCTACAGTTATTATTAATGTTAATGAAGACAGCAGTGATAGTTCTAGTGATAATGATGATTTTGATGACGATTTTTTAGAACTCTTAATTTATGTTTATTTTGTACAGTAGTTATAGCAACAAGGAATAGAGGTTAGTATAAATTCAGAATTTGTTGACCTATATCATATTTTAAAAAAATCCTCGTTGCCTTATTTTAATATTTGTATGCTGATGACTTTCACCACTTCTTCTTTACCCTCACATTTTGTTAAAATATTAAAGATATCAAGTGCAAAATCACCATTTTTTTTACCCAATAATTTTTTTTAACAGAATACATTTTAACTCATAGATAACAAATAAATTTTAACAAATTCTGTAGTACTTAAAAACCTATTTACATAATTGCATTTGATCCATTGTGTAGGAAATCTGGTATTCCTATACCATCAAATGATAGCCATTCTTAGAAACGAGGGCGGACTCGATTTGACCGTTATTAAGGAGTAAAATTTTAGGTAATTTTCTTAAAATTTTGTGATTAATCTGAGCGTGACCGTTTTAAAAATCCTAGAAAATTTATTTTAAGCGAAAGTAGTATACGCTACTGATCTTTACTAGTAGCCAGTTAGATCGTTTAAAGGTGTCAGCAGTGCGCAAACTTTACCCCACTACTGACAAATTAGGATGCAATGCCTGTAGAACAGAAGTAAAAGTTGGAAATACTTTTGCCAGTTCTCCCACTTTATACACATAAATTGACAGGTTGGCACCGGATCTCACCGAACTGAACGCGATACATTGGCGTACAAAATTATTTTATAGATTTTAATAACAATTTCGAGTAAATAGTTTAATAAATTGTGAATAGCTGTGGAAATTTTGTAAAATTATAATTTGAATATTATAATACATGTTTAATAATTATTTATAATCCATAAATACATGCGATTGTCCGGTTCCGCCGATAACAATTTAAAATTACTTAT
Source organism: Psylliodes chrysocephalus (assembly GCA_927349885.1). Taxonomy (NCBI): domain Eukaryota; kingdom Metazoa; phylum Arthropoda; class Insecta; order Coleoptera; family Chrysomelidae; genus Psylliodes; species Psylliodes chrysocephalus. The sequence continues at coordinate 7,778,061 of OV651824.1, read as the reverse complement.
TCTATGAAACGACACTGGCAGGTAAACATTACTGTGAAATTCTCGGAGCCGCCCGACGTGGTTTGACGTTTACCCCCTCTCTACCTACCAAAAGACTTTTCAACTTTTACTTTCTCTATACACGTTTATTAGTCGCAGCGAAGTATTAAATAAATTGCATTGGCGTACCCCAGGAACGGGATAAATTAAATTATCTAAAAATATGTTTTCTGCAAAATTCGTTAAGTGAGTTTTTAATGCAGATGATAGAAATTTGTATATATTTCTAATATGAACCAGAGTTTAATTGGGCCGTACAAAAGTTATCTAAATAAAAAAATTGAAGCTCAAATTAAAAAATGGACGAAAATAAATAAAATATTTCTATAAAATTTGCTGTCGTTAATTTAGAAAAGTAACTTGTTCTAAATATCCAGGGTTTGTTCTTAGATCAAACAATAATTTTAAATAAGTGACAATTCTGTCAAACTAATCGTCAGTATATTTAGTAATTGAAATTAAATATACATTAAAATGAGTTATTTTTGTGTAGAATAGATAAATAGTAGCATTTCTATTTTTGTTTCGTCCATATTTTAAAATAAATTTAAAATTTAATCAAACTATATGAAACTAATTTAATTCCAAGTATTAAAACTAAAATCCCGAATCTGGCGGTGAAGGAGGAGACGGCGTCTGTCTTTCACGCAAGAGACCCGAGTTCAAATCTCGGCTGGGGACTATTTTTTTTTAATTTGTAGATTTTCGTTAGTAGGTCGTAGCAAAAATATACTGTGCAACTCGAGTGGATTGTCCATATCCACTCTTGTTGTACAAACTACTATTTACTCAACAATCAAATTGCACAGGTTATCAAACTCATAGAAAATAATATTAATGTATTCTTTCAAATACGATTTTCAATATTTCACAGAAATGTCGGTCATAGCTAAAATCACCCTTTCCATTAATTTACATATTTCACAAAACTAAGAGAAGTCACCCTATAAAATGCATAGAGAACAATACTAATATAGGTAATATACTTTCTAATTCTGTTCAAAATTTCAGAAAAATATCAACATCATAATAATTTTTTCACAAAAAAACTAAGATGCGCCACGCTGTAAAACTCACAAAAAATAATAATGTAAATATTCTTTTAAATTCCATGTTCAAAACTTAAGAAAAATATCTGCCTCAATGTGTAAACTGTTGGTATTTCCAAGGAATCAATCCCTTATTCATAAATTAACAATTTATGTCCTGTTTCCTGGAATTTTTTTAATCTTATTTTCTACATTAAAACAAAAATAGAATTCTAAACATGTAGGTAACACAGGTCCACAAAAAAAAGTGGTCTGTGCTAGGTGTTCGACAAAGATTTTCCGACGTATTTTTTACCGCTGAACACGAATCTGAAGTCAAAATTGGGGGGTCAAACTGCAAAAAAACGGAGAAAAATTAAAAAAACCGATAAAATTCATATTGATTTTATCGGTTATTTTAATTTTTCTCCGTTTTTTGCACCTTAAAATTACGTGGTAAATATTATTTTTTGCTGTTTTGATAGAATAATGTTTATCCGCTGAAACTAGGGATTTTAAAGATCTAAAATATATATTTAGAGTTTTTGCTTCTTAATGTGATTTATTTAATTGATCTTAATGTACTCAATTATTGGTAGGTACGAATAATTTAATTTTAAATTTTGTAATAAAATATTGCACGCTTTCTGCTGTTTTGATAAAAATTTTATCCGTGGAAACACGAACCTTTAATCAAAGTCAATTGTAAGTTTCCTCAAGGTTTTTTGTATAGTGAAATAACAATAACTTTTTGACATACCTACGTACTAAAAACGTAAAAGTTTTGCCGAATAACTTTACCCATGAAACTTTAAGGCAACGAATTAAATTGAATCATTTTAAAACCTGTTTTAAAGAGTTTTAATAAAAACTTGAGAATTTTTGCACAAATTAGATTTTTACATAAGATTAACTAGGTACTTTGAGATTTTTAGGAATATTCCCAGTATCAATTTTAAAATTTCGCATCTTCTTCTGCTTTATTAAAGCTAATGGACAACCATGGTTAATTCAAAACAATAATACTAATAATTTAAAAATATATAAGATATTTTCGTAATTGGTACGTCTGTGATAAGTAAATTCTAACCTATAAATTCTCACACATGAAACGAAGAATTTGTCCTATTTTTTTACAAATTTTGCACTGTTTAAAGTCTGTATTTTAACAAAATAACAGAAAACAACTTTCACAAGAAAAAACTGAGAAAAACCGATGAACAATAACACTAAACAATCTCTACGTCAACTGTCAAAATGAAATATTGAATGAATATTTTATAATCCTGCTGCGTTTGAGAATCCACATCGGATGCATCTGAGATGTAGTAAATCTTTGATCACGTGATTCAGTGTACGTAAATGTAATGGGACAGATGTGTCAGATGTGGATAAAAAAACGCTCGAGATGTAAAAAATGCATCCGATGTGGATTCTCAAACGCGGCATCCGTTGTGTAAGCTCGTAATAAACAACGTAATATGCCCCGCCTACAAAATGCTAGCTGTTGCCACATTTCGTAAAAAATACTTGATTGTTGGATATCAATTATCAAGTTTGGGTATTTATTAAAAATAATTACATCTAATTTAATTAAATTTGATATAACTAATGATTCAAAATTTTTTGGGATCAGTTGCAATAAAATAGGTTGGATTATTTTAATATATTTAATATATGTAAATAATATTGTAAACAAAACGAGAATAATGAAATAGGCATATGACAACAGCGGATATTATGCCCGTCTGTGTCGCTTAGAATGTCTTATTCTGGACCGCACCATATTTGTAAGTAACTACATCTCCTGTTATCTCTGGTACCTACTCAACACACGACTTTTCAAAAACGTATGTCCTGATAATATGTACTCCAAACACAAAACGCTGTTTTTCAACGCTGGAGTTAGTTGGCCTTTGAAAGGAAATAAAGGAAACATTTTGACGAGGTTGTACGCACTGAAAGTAAAACTGCTCTAAACATAGAAAAAAACTTGGGTCAGTTTGATTACCTCAAATTTCAAATAAATTTGGCTTATTTAGTAGATTTTTACACAGCTAGATTAGATTACATTTGGCTGGGACTCTATGTATATCCTTCAAAATGGGTATTCGAATACACATTCACACGCTGTGAAACAGAAAGATGGGGTTTCTTTTATTTTAATAATTTTAAACTGTATTCGTCCCCCGTATTTTTATAAACATTAATTGCACCAGAAGATGGAAAATAGTTTTTCCGAAACATATGTAGTGCTTCAATTATAAAAAATAAAAACTATTGACCGAATAAACCAAGGAACTTTTTATTTATATAAAATTCTACTACGATCAGGAAATTATCCTTATTTATTAATATCTATCTACAATTTAACAATATATTTTAAAATTTTGTTTTTCCATTCTGTTATTTATTAAAACACATTATTTTGTAGTAAACATAGACTCACTTGTGCAAAAGTCATGAAGGTAGGACAATAGCCAGACCAAGAATACTTTGGAATGTGCTGTGAAATACACTTAAGGGCCATATGGAGAATTAAGTGTGATAACATTTCACAATGTGATCTCACTATTATACTTCACAGATTTCTGTAATTTTTCATGTGCTGCTATTTTAAACTTTTACTATCCTCTGATAAAAGAAGTTGAAGAATATTATTGTTGACCTCTAAATTGCGTTTAGTTTGTATTATATGTATAAAAATTCAAAAAATATTTTTCATTTGCTCTTTCTTTTGAACAAGGGTCTAATATCTAAGTATATGAAGTTTTTATGTATTATTGGACATAGTCTGACTATATTAGCTAAGCATATTTATGCATTATTTGTATAATTTAAATTTGACGTTTCTTTCTTGCACTGTAGAATATTAATCAAGGTATTAATATTGTAAACTACATTGTGTAAATTATATATATTAAAAAATTGAAACACCCTTTTTAAATTACAACGAGCCGCCATTGGGTATATTATATATACTGTGATGTAATTTTTATTATCTTACTTACCGTTTTAATAAATTATAATTTTCCCAGCTGGTAAAAATAGTAAAATACAATTTTTAATATTTTATGACAGGTATAGTTCTTTGGAAACGGTCCTGTACTCTTTCTAGTCATCTGTACGAATGCGAGTAAAGTGTTAATTCTGATTAGTTAAGAAGGTAGTAAAGAGTCCAAAAGAGGTAAACGGTTGTGTGCACATAGCTTAGATCAGCAAAGAAAACTTATATTTCATACAAAAAAAAGAGGTGTAAAGTGTTAATTCTGATTAGTTGAAAAGGTGGTAAAGAGTCCAAAAGAGGTTAACGGCTGTGTGCATATAGCTTAGATCAGCAAAAAAAAATTAAATTCGACTTACCTTGTCTAAATAAACGAAAAAGGTTAAAACGTTATTTACTGCTGATACAAGCATTCGAAGGTATTATTTGTTATAAACTAGCGGTACGTGTTGATACAGTCTCTTTCTCACTGATTGCCATTTTTAGTATGTAATATATCTTATAAATAGAAAGGAGTATAGTAATTTATTCGTAGTACCCAAGTTGTAAATTTTATCCTTCCCTAATTGTGGTATTTTTGTTCCAGACGGTATCAACACGGGTTCGTTTGTATATTTTGTTCCTTACCTCGAGAAAATTGATTATTAATGATAAAATAACAACGAAGCTGTTTTCTTCTGAGATAAATTTTTTATATTTTTATTGTTATGGTACAGCTTTTAAACAAATTAATCTACAAATAGGTTATTTTTGACGTGAAGCCAGTTGACAAAACAGGATAATACCGTGTCTGTGCGTTAGATTCAGATCTTGTTCCGAATGTCAAATAATGGAAACTTCACAATAGGCGATTTGACGTTTCATGCTCTCTGCCGAAGATGCGATTCGCTGTACGAGATGCGCGTTCGTTAATTGCAGTACGCAGAGTGTTTGGTGCGTGTGAGATTTTTCGTGATCAATTTTTGGATCGATTATCGTCAGTTCAATTTTCAGAATTGTTTTATTGTACATAGCTATAGTTTTATAGATTTCTTGGTATTCTGTTATAAAAAGTAAGTTAAGCTATCTCGTAAGGGGACAGAGAAATAAATAACCTCTTCTAATCAGGGATCTTTAAAGTATGTACAACTGTGTTTGAGGTCCTTTTATGTGTTTATTATATTTGTGTTTTATGATATATATTTTATGGTCAAAATTTAATGGTTTTTATATTTTTCTTTATAAAAAATAGGTCTTAACTAATAAGTTAAGTAAGTAACTTCTTCCAATTTGGGGGACAGTTAATAGTATATTGTGTTCAACATTAAAAGTTGTTTATAAATAGGTGCGAATACGCATGTTGTTTTATAATTTTTCTTTTATTGTATTGGGGAGTTGTAAAAAGGTAGAAATTAATATTTTACTGGTTAAATTAAATATACTACTTAATATATTGCGCATATTGTCCTTCGCTTGGTACCATGCTAACGACTTACCGTGCTATTACTATTCTTTTTGGGTTTATGCATATGATATACAAATTAATTTCTTACTTTCTCTAGATATTTAGTTTATTTAGTAAACAATTCATCATAAGCTGTAGGATAATTTTTTGATGAAGTTCTTGAACAATTTAAATATTGTATTATTTATAAGATATAACTAATTTTAAAATAATTTATGACTTTTAATAATTTATAAAATAAACATTCAAAAAAAGATTTAATTTAATTATTAGTCCTTAGCCCAGAATTGAACCCGGGCCTCTGGCCACATTTGTGATTTTAGTTTTAATACTCGTAATTAAATTAGTTTCATATAGTTTGAATAGAATTTAAAATATATTTCAAAATGTGGATGAAATAAAAATACAAAAATTGCTATTATTTATAGATTCTCACAAAAATAACTCATTTTAATTTATTTAAATTATATCTCAATAACTAAAAAATATACTGACAATTAGTTTGACAGAATTGTCGCTTACATAATTAAAATTTTAAATTGGGTGACCAAAATATCAACTGATTGGTGGATTTCATTTTTTGCAGAGTTCTCACTACCTAGAAAGAATATGAAATATATTCGTCATACTTTTTCGTTTTGTAGTCTGTGCGTAGATGAGCTAATTAATATCCATATAGGTGTAGAAAAAAATTAATTCTATAATTGGTATTTTGACCGTCTTGGCTAGGAAATAATTAAATTATTTATTTAAATTTAAAATTTAATGTTCTGCTCAAAATCATTTCATGACAGTACAGGTATATACATAATATATGCTGCGATATAATCGCATACAAATTTGTATTGTTACAATGGGAAAAGCGAGGGTAATTCAAATATAAAATAAAATACAGGGCGATCCATTAAAAAAACGTAATTTTGTTCCAGGGGGAAGTTACTAAAGTTCCTGTATATTCAAAAATAATTTAAAAATATGTAAATTAACGTTGCTTACCGTTCTGTTGATACATATTTTTTATATCTTTAATAATGACGGACATACTGGACTTTTCACACTAATGGATCACCCTGTATAATAATAATTATTAATACGAGTAATAATGTTTATTTACATAAAAGAAATACAATTCATTCAAATATATTTGTAAAGATAACAAAATAAACATAAACCACACAGAAGCTGTTGTAGACAGCTTATACGTGGTAGATATTACTATAAAATAACATTAAATTCATTTTTAATCAAAAATTAATATGACATAAAACCTAATGTATAAGAGCAATAGATCAGTTTCTTTGAATCTTATATAAAACGTTAATAATAAAATATATTATTTTTTATATAATGTAATAATTGGAAAAAGTGTTATAATTGAGAAAATGGTTTTTAAAATTCATAATATAAAACAACTCAATTTAAACATAGCATTCCCGGGCCGAACCTGTACACAAGACAATGCTCTTATTCCAAACCTCGCTTAGCAACAAAACACCTGCGTTCAAAGCCCACACTCCAGAATATCGCCATCTCATAAGTAGCAATAACCTTTCTCTGTCTTACCAATGAAACAAAAAATATTCAGTGAAAAAAAGCCCTTCCCAGTGTATTCCCTATGTATCGAAACAGAAGTGTTAAAAAAAAACCCGAGGTGCTTTGCTAGCTTCGTCTTGATATTTGTTAAAAACGAGGAGCATTTTTGAATGGGATATAAAAATAGCCTTACGATGGCCTAAAAATATGGCATAAGTTTCAACTCAAAATTCCCTGCTGCCTTCTTTGTCATTTTACTTAAAAAACTTACAATTTTTTAGAACATATGTTACTTGTTTTTTAATAGTGTGTACAATAAAATGTTTCTGAGTTACATTTCTGATTAAATTTTTTTAAATGGATATCCAATAAAGTTTTGTTAAACAAATATTACACTAACAATTTTTCATTAGTTTGAATTTTCCGTTAAACTAAATTTCTGATTAAATTAATTAGTGTGAATTATTAAATGATTCTGTAAATAAATATCGAATTATACTTTTTGAAACAAATATCACTTGGAATAGTTTTTCATTAGTGTGAGTTTGTAAATGTCTATGAAGTAGATTTTAAATTAAATTTTTTGGAACAAATATCGCATCAAAATTACCTCTTATTAGTGTGAATTACTAAATGATTCTGTAAGAGACGGTTAAGATTAAATGTTTTTAGATATCACACTGGAATGGTTATTCATTAGAATGAGTTAATAAATGTGTATTCAAATGAACTTTTTGTCTAAATGTTTTGGCGCAAATGTTACACTTAAATGGTTTTTCATTGGTGTGAATTATTAAATGTTTCCTTAAGTCAGATTTACGTTTAAAGCTATGTAAACAAATTTCACATTTGAATGCTTTTTCATCAGTGTGACTTACTAAATGACTTTGTAAAGCAGATCTCTGATGAAATTTTTTGGAACAGATGTCACATTTAAAAGGCTTTTCATTAGTGTGAATTACTAAATGATTATTAAAACAATCTTTTCGATTAAATGTTTTGGCGCAAATGTCACACTTAAATAATTTTTCATTAGTGTGAATAGTTAAATGTCGCTGCGAGTGAATTAATAAATGTCTTTGTAATGTAGATTTTAAAGTAAACTTTTTGGAACAAATGTCACACTCGAATGTTTTTTCATGAGAGTGAATTAATAAATGTGTATTTAAATGAGTTTTTTGACTAAATGTTTTGGCGCAAATGTCGCACTGGAATGGTTTTTCATTAGCGTGAACTACTAAATGTTTTTTTACAGTAGATTTCTGATTAAATTTTTTGTGACAAATGTCACACTCGAATGGTTTTTCATTAGAGTGAATTAATAAATGTCTATTCAAAATATCTTTTCGATTAAATGTTTTGGCGCAAATGTCACAATGGAATGATTTTTCAATAGTGCGAATTTTTAAATGTAAGGGCAAGTGAATTTTTGAGTGTCTCTGTAAGTCAAATTTACGCTTAAATATTTTTAAACAAGTATCACACTGGAATTGCCTTTTATTAGTGTGAATTGTTAAATGTTGCTTCAAGTTAGATTTCATATTAACTCTTGTAAAGCAATTGTGCGAATCGTTAAATTTTTTAATTACGTTTCTTCTACTAGTTCTATTTTTCACCAAATGGATGAAACAATGCCGAAAAAACTCAATTTTGTTCATAAATTTTCCACAAAATATACAAATTGTGAAATGATTTCTAAAATGTCCTTTGATATGTTTCAATCTTGATTTAGTGGAAGTGAAATCTGTAAATGAAAAAAGAAATGCAAATTTAAACAACCTAATTTAAAACATAATTTTGTTTGTTAAATACACTATTAAAAATTGATTGAATGTGAACATTTTTATTAAATTATGCATAAGGTAATTTATGATCTGTAGGTGGCAGGTGCAGAGAATTATCTCGTAGTGAAGATAGCTATAAATATAGATAAAAAGGAAAATAACACTGATTTATTTCTGAAATATATTTATATATTTACATATTATAGCTAAGTACAACCAGATTTTAAATATTGTCTCATTCTTTTTTTTTTTTTAATGTTTTGTTAAGTACGAGAATGTAATATAAAAAAATACATAGCATTCATTTCAAAACCAGCCACTCGAAATAACTTTTTACCCGTGGTAAAAAATTATTAAAAATAAAAAGAAAAAAAAAATAATCCCTTAATAGCATAGTCGAGCGGTTTTGATGATTGATTATAGACTTATATATACAGGGTGAGTCGGGAGGAGCGCACCAAACTCTAGGAGTATATTATACACGTGAAAATAATGTAAAAAAACTCATATGTTCTTATTCGATTTTCATTTGTTTTCAAGTTATAGCATATTAACAAATAAACAAATTTACACATAAAAATTCTCTTAATCATAGCGTTCTTTCAATAAATGTTCAAAAATACCGCCATTGACTTCTAAACATTTTCTGCTTCGTCTACGAAGAGCGTTTGTTGCTCTCCTAACGTTCAGTTACTGTTCACTGTACACTGACAGTTCATCAAAACGTCAGAATTATCAAATGCCTTTGAGCCTTGAACATATGGCATACTTTGATAATTTTAAAATTCAAAAGTGGAAAGCTAGATGAACATTTTTAATTACGCCATAACTTGAAAACAAATGAAAATCGGATAAGAACATGAGTTTTTTACATTATTTTCACGTGTATAATATACTCCTAGAGTTTGGTGCTCTCCTCCTTAGAGGCCGAGGATTCACAAAATCTCGGAACATTTTCAGAACTGGTGTTGAAAAGGGGGAGCAAATAATAAGTAAATAAACAATAACAGAAGTATATTTAAAAAAACTACAAAATTTAATAGTTTCAAGATAAATAAATTTTTAATTAAACAATAAGCAAACTAAATCTGCTATGATTTAGACACTATTTGATATGTCCAAACTTTTTGACAAAGATTTAAATGATAATAAGACGTAATAATACACAACTTATGAGACATTGAACTTCTTATTGAATTATATAATTTGGAAATACTATAGGATTAAAAAATTAAATATATGATAAATATTTAGTGATCAAATTTGGCACGAAACATGGAAAAATTAATCAACTTAACAAAACCAAATAAATTTTAATGTACATGTAAAAATTATTAAAGCAATTTTACGCTTACCTCTGACACACAAATTCGCTGCACAAAACTTTACAAAATAAGATGCTTCGAAACATACGGTCCCGAAAGCACGATCATTGTTAGAGTAGCCTTTCAGCCAGGGTTTCGGGCCTGGCCCTAGCTTAAATCTCATTCTCCTCTGTCGACTTTATATTTAAATCAAAAACAACGTAACAGGTTAATTATTACAGTGCCATTGTAAAATTTGAATAGTATATTTCAGTATTTCTGCATATATAGTATATTACATAACAAGTGTGGAAAGTGTAACATTTCACACGAGTTGAAGTTTAGCACAAGGCGCGTAGCATCGAGTGCGAAAACTAAACGAGTGTGAAAACTAAACGAGTGCGAGAAATACACTTTTCCACGAGTTGTGTACACTATTTTTTCTACGACCAAGTAAAAATCCTTCACGTCTTTTTCAAATAAGAAAGTCTATTAAACAACATCACACATGAAAAGTATATCAATACATGTGTTGAAAAGTAAAATATCCTTCAAAATATTTTTTCTTTTGAGAAGTATCTTTATAGAAAATTCCGTTTCATTATTCGATAAATAATAGTGAATAAAAATGTTTGTTTATTATTTTACAATTTTAAAAACCTATAAAAAAACTTTATTGCCTTTCATTTTATACATAAAAATTTGTATTGACAATTATAATAACTTTGACGTACATGTATATTTGTATATCACAGGTTATAGGACGATATTTCCTTCAGTAGGAAAAATAAATTTACTAATTATTGTTAACATCATTTATTAAATTGTAATAAACATATTATTTTTACCTTTTTATTTGTGCTTTATAAAATCAATTTTCGAAAAAAAATATGTAGGTATTTGAATCATTTGTGTCTAGTTTAGTATAACACGTGATACGAAATAAGGCCAGCCATGGGTAAACATTTGAGATGCGGTACACATTTTTCTTATGCAAACAGGAAATTACTTGATGTCCCCATCACAAGTGTCCATGGGCCCAATCCGATCCTATAACTAGATTTTGAGAGAAAGGGTGTTGAAGTTAGAAATTCTTAATTCTTTAAAATGGAGACCAAAAATCACCCTTAAATTTTTTGGAAGTTATTCGCTCATTCTGTGTCAATATACATAATTAACTACAATAATCAAAATATTGTTATTTACAGGGCGCTTTATGATTCCGCAGATATTTTTCGGTCAAAATAGATATTTCCACTGAACAAAAATACATGAAATGTCAAAAAAAAAATACCGCCGTCAGTCTCTCAATATTTGATATTGTATATTTCTCCATGAACTCGTACGAAATATTTATTGGTAAAATTGGATCCTATGACTTGTTTTCCAAATATAACTTAATATGTACCTAATATATGAATTTTAAACAAATATACAGGGTGTTTCATAAGGAGTGGTCAATATTTTATTCATAGGTTCAGGACCTCCAAATATTAATATTTTACCAAAAAACTCGGGGTCAAATGTTATCTACTACTAAGATACAGGGTGTTAAAGTTAAAATTTATTTTTAGTTTTTTTGCATTAATTTCTTTATTATTTAGCTTATTGACTTGACACCACCTACACTTTACTGGATGAAGAAAAGTATCCATTTTTTTTAATCCTGGCCTTTTTGAATTTTTTTCAAGTCTTTTTGATACACCCTGTAAAGGAGGGGACACGTTTTGAATGTAAAATACCCTTCGGTCAGAATTTGACGAAAATATGTTGCAGAACTTGACACATTAATCAAATATATCCGTTGCGCCAAAGCTCTAAGTATAACAGTTTTTGATTTACAGGGTGTCCAAAATCATTATTTCATAATTTTACATTATCATAAAATGCATGTTTTTGTCAATATTAACACAAAAATAAGTGAAACTTTTTTTCTATTTGTTTTCATAATTTTTGTACATACAACTGATATACAGGCTAGGATCATATATGTTTTTGTTAAAGGTACATTATCAAGAAGCCCAGATAACTTTCTCCGCAAAAATTTTAGAAATTTTCTGCCATTAAGATGACCGGTAAAAAAATAAGGACCAATAATATGTAAACCATTCCTCCCCACACATTCAAGGACCACCTATGCTGATGATCGAGAGTAAGAAAGACGTGAGGATTTTCATCACTATAATAATAAAAGTTATGGCGATTAACGAGTCCATTATTATGAAACGTGCACCCGTCCGAAAACAGAACATTACCAAAAAAATCCGAATCTGATTCTACTTTATCCATATCCCATAAACAAAAATCGATTCTTTCTTGAAAGTCCCTTTGATAAAGTTCTTGGTGCAGCTGTATCTTATAAGGATTAAATTTATGTTTTCTCCTACTCTACATCTCCTACTTATTCCAGTTTCTCTACTAATAGCCCGATAACTTGTGTGTGGGTTTTCTATTAGTGAGCCAATAACCCAAAATTCATTATCATGATCTCCTACAATAGGTTGAGGCTGAATAATTTTTTTATAATCTACGTTTCCGCTAACTTTAAACTGTTGTAGTAATCTTTTAAAAGCACGTCTGTCAGGTTTCTCTCAATCTGGGTATTTTTGGCCGTAAACTCTAGAAGACAATAAACAGTTTTCATAACACTCACCAAGAACAAGCACCATATCAATTATCTCTGCTTTAGAATAAGTTTTCATGTTTCAAATTCGATTTTTCGTACATTTGATATCTAACTTACTAAATAGAAATGTCAAACTCGCATTTGACATTTAAATTCAATGGTCACTTTGACGGGAAAAAGTATTTACAAAAATTAGCTATGTTAAACATAAAAACAGATATTTACTAAAAAACCGTTGAATTTAGGTATAGGGGTTGAATTTAGGTATAGGGAAATCTTATATGGAATGAAAGAATTTAAATGTCTATCAATTTAAGTTATTAAATACAGAGTGTGCCATTTAAAACAGGAATATTATTCAACTCCATATCTAAGTTGAATTCAATTAGACTGAATGAACACCCTGTATGATGTAATGGAAAAATTTGCATTTTATTCGATAGTCTAATATCTTGGCTACGCATATCGCAGGTGTCTGTTGATGTGTTTTAAATGACCGCGACATACTAGATTATGTTGCTCAAGCTTACAAATTAAGAATCCTTTAATGTTTCAGAAACGAAACAAGATAGGTATAGGAAACATTACAGAAACTTTACTTTATTTTTCCGGGGAACCAAAAGACACCATCAAATATAGGGTGTTCCCTTTAAAAAAACATAACTTTGATATAAATTCCTATTTTTGGGTCACCCTGTATAATCCAAATTATTTTTAATTTGCAGTGTTAATGGCCCTGTACATCATTAAGAAAAAAAAATTCAAATTTTAAGTCGTTTTCCCTACAGAGACCGACGCGTATAGGATGCGCCACCCTGTATATATACCGGGTGTTCAAATTAAAGTGTTACAGTTAAATACTTTTTTTTATAAAAACACGTTTCAGATTAAAGTTTTATATTTTTTTGGTGTAAATATTTTGGCTAAAATCTTTTTTATAGCTAACCATAATAAGGCCAACTTTTTTTTCGCGCAGCACAATTTTCAAGTAGATGTTACTCAATAAGTAAAAGTCCAATAAAAAAAATGTTTTCTTTAAAAGTTTCTTATTTTTTATGTTCTTTAAGAATATGTAAAAAAAAGTGAACAAAAAAGGTATAATATAATAATAATCTTTATTTGCCTCAATTAAAATTACAGTTTAGATTTAGAAAAAATACATGTACGAGCCCCTTCCCATTTCAGTTGGCCCAACTATTGAAATTTAGGAAATTCGTATTTAAAGATTAAAAATATAAATATTGCATGAACTTTCCTATTTTTATTCATTGAACAATATGTTTAATATCGTTTAATCACAAAAAATATGTAGAACGTGCGTGAAGTTGGCCCTACCATGTTATGATAATTACACCAAAGTTATACCAATATTTTGCAACTAATTTGCAACTTTAGGCAACCGGTATAAAAAAATGTGCAACCTTACATTTTAGTTCTAATCGCTAAAACAAAATTGGTGGGGCCAAATTCACGCAGCCCCACCACATCGTCATATTGACTTCGAACCTTTTTTTTAATTTAGCAACTAATTTGCAACTTTAGGCAACCTTCGTGAAAAAAATTGCAACCTCGTGGTTACGCCGGAAACGACTCCTTAAGTTGATGGGGCCAAATTCACGCAGCCCCACCACATCGTCGTATTGACCTCGAACCTTCTTCATAATTCAGCAACTAATGTGCAACTTTAGGCAACCGGTATAAAAAATTTTGCAACCTTACATTTTAGTTCTAATCGCTAAAACAAAATTGGTGGGGCCAAATTCACGCAGCCCCACCACATCGTCGTATTGACCTCGAACCTTTTTCATAATTTAGCAACTAATTTGCAACTTTAGGCAACCTTTGTGAAAAAATTTGCAACCTCGTGGTTACGCCGCAAACTACTCCTTAAGTTGATGGGGCCAAATTCACGCAGCCCCACCACATCGTCGTATTGACCTCGAACCTTTTTCATAATTTAGCAACTAATTTGCAACTTTAGGCAAGCTTCGTGAAAACATTTGAAACCTCGTGGTTGGAAGGGGGGGCCAAATTCACGCGGCTTCACCACATCGTCGTATAGACCTCGAATTTTTTGGGGCCAACATTTTTGCATCTGACACACCAATCATAATTAAACAAAACAAAACATATTATGGAGAGCATTTCTGTAAAATTTAAAACAATTTTAATTAAACAAGACGTTGGGACTTAACAAATTGAATTCCATAATACAAATTTTCAAAGTATTAAATTATATTCAAAAAGGAAAAACTTGTATTTCGTGCAAAACTTTTTTATTAATCAATGCAAAGCGCTTTCGGCTTATTTGCCATCATCAGTGCTCATCTACAAAAATTGTGGATGTAAACTTACAATTTAAAAAGATTTTAAAAAAATATATGATAAAATCTGAATTAGACTTTTAAGTCAAAAGTTAAAATAGTATATATACAATTGTTTGAACAAATTAAAAATTACAAGAAACAAACAAAGTGACAAAAAACTGGTATTGGGAATAGTGAGTGTGGGATAAGCCCTTACAAATCAAATCTGATCTCCAGAAGCAAGTTAGCTTGTGTGGAATTAAGGAATCATGCCACCCTCACTATTCACAAAATTGAAAAAAGGTTAACAAATTAGTTAAAATTTAAAGAAATTTACAATTAGAAGGTGACTGTGGAAGGTATATTGAAATTTGAATCTAGAATGCAATATTTGATATGAAGAAAGTAAAACGCAGAAGGCCAAAGTAAAAAAAACTGAAGGTTTTTTTTTATTTTATATGTTTTATATACATTATAATTATGAAAAAGTCTACCTACTGTCCACAACGTATCCAACAAGTTCCTGGTCATCCTCACTCCCAAAATTATATATTTCGGGATATTTACAACTTGCTAAATCATAATTTTATTAATATTAATATTTTCAAATTTAAATTTATCTCTTCATTTTGGTTCAAGTTGTTTAACCGTTTCCACATGACAGTGGTGACAAGCGACACTTGAAGACTTTGACTTGTCAAATGTCAACAGAAGGAGGTGCGTTCACCTCAGTGTGGAACATGTTTCTCCGAGTGTGATTCGAGTGATTGGAGGTTAACGGAGATCAAAATTTGTTATTGAATTTAAAGATTTAATTTTTTTTTTTTTAAATTAAATCTTTAAATTCAATAACAAATTTTGATCTCCGTTAACCTCCAATCACTCGAATCACACTCGGAGAAACATGTTCCACACTGAGGTGAACGCACCTCCTTCTGTTGACATTTGACAAGTCAAAGTCTTCAAGTGTCGCTTGTCACCACTGTCATGTGGAAACGGTTAAACAACTTGAACCAAAATGAAGAGATAAATTTAAATTTGAAAATATTAATATTAATAAAATTATGATTTAGCAAGTTGTAAATATCCCGAAATATATAATTTTGGGAGTGAGGATGACCAGGAACTTGTTGGATACGTTGTGGACAGTAGGTAGACTTTTTCATAATTATAATGTATATAAAACATATAAAATAAAAAAAACCTTCAGTTTTTTTTTACTTTGGCCTTCTGCGTTTTACTTTCTTCATATCAAATATTGCATTCTAGATTCAAATTTCAATATACCTTCCACAGTCACCCTCTAATTGTAAATTTCTTTAAATTTTAACTAATTTGTTAACCTTTTTTCAATTTTGTGAATAGTGAGGGTGGCATGATTCCTTAATTCCACACAAGCTAACTTGCTTCTGGAGATCAGATTTGATTTGTAAGGGCTTATCCCACACTCACTATTCCCAATACCAGTTTTTTGTCACTTTGTTTGTTTCTTGTAATTTTTAATTTGTTCAAACAATTGTATATATACTATTTTAACTTTTGACTTAAAAGTCTAATTCAGATTTTATCATATATTTTTTTAAAATCTTTTTAAATTGTAAGTTTACATCCACAATTTTTGTAGATGAGCACTGATGATGGCAAATAAGCCGAAAGCGCTTTGCATTGATTAATAAAAAAGTTTTGCACGAAATACAAGTTTTTCCTTTTTGAATCTAAACTACCTGCACACAGCTGTCAACCTTTTTTGGTTTTTTTAATATTAAATTATAATTTATAACGATGAAAATATTATTTTTATTAATATTACCTAGTTTCTGTGATAATAATAATCATTTCCAAATTCATTATATCCTTTCTTTGTTCAAGTTTCTGGGTCATTAACACAAGCTATGATTTGCGTATCAAATACAAAAATGTACCTACCAAATATTACAATATATGCACATGGTGCTTATATTTATATCACCATCTTAATTTATTAAAGTAAAACTGTAATATTGTAACTATAAATTTTAATAATATATTAGTATGTAATAAAATAGATTGAGAAAAAGATGTTGGCCCCAAAAAATTCCAGGTCTACACGACGATGTGGTGGGGCCGCGTGAATTTGGCCCACCTTCCAACTTAGGAATTCGATTCCGACTTAACCACGAGGTAGCAAATTTTTTCACAAAGGTTGCCTAAAGTTGCAAATTAGTTGCTAAATTATGAAAAAAATTTGAGGTCACTACGACGACGTGGTAGGGCCGCGTGAATTTGGCCCTACCAACTTAGGAATTCGTTTCTGGCGTAACCACGAGGTTGCAAATTTTTTCACGAAGGTTCCCTAAAGTTGCAAATTAGTTGCTAAATTATGAAAAAGGTTCGAGGTCAATACGACGATGAGGTGGGGCTGCGTGAATTTGGTCCCACCAATTTTGTTTTAGCGATTAGAACAAAAATATAAGGTTGCAAATTTTTTTATACCGGTTGCCTAAAGTTGCAAATTAGTTGCTAAATTATGAAAAAGGTTCGAGGTCAATACGACGATGTGGTGGGGCTGCGTGAATTTGGCCCCACCAATTTTGTTTTAGCGATTAGAACTAAAATGTAAGGTTGCAAATTTTTTTATACCGGTTGCCTAAAGTTGCAAATTAGTTGCAAAATATTGGTACAACTTTGGTGTAATTATTATAACATGGTAGGGCCAACTTCACGCACGTATTCGCACGTGCTCAAAAAAAAGGCGCGAGAAATTGAAAATCTATCTTCTAAAGGAAAATCCGCACAAACTTTTAGAGGCCATTTTATTTCTTTTCATGACATTCTAAGGTATTCCACGACATGAAAAGTCACAATTAGTCGACCGTTTGGAAAATATTTTTTTTTTTTAAGAAGAAGACCTCTCCAGGACATGAGTGCAGATAAACCATTCCTGGGCCCATATTATTTGAAATATGACCAAAATATGTTGGAGAGCGGTTCAATAGAGTATAAAAGTTATAAAAAAAATATTTAGAAGCTCCTAATATCACCGAAGAGACTTGGAGTATTTTAGGAAAAAAATTGTAAATTTTGGACCACAAAAATTTATATTACTTGACAAAAAAAATTTAAAAAATTCAACATAGGGTATTTTGACCTGGAAGCAGATGAACTAGAGGAATTAACCAGAGGCCAGCATGCCTCGGATTTATGGTATATTGAGAGAAGAAAGAGACTTACAGCATCGCTCTTTGGGGTTGTTTGCAAGAAAAGAACAACAGTCAGCTGTAAATCACTTTTGGAGACAATATTTTATCCCAAAAGATTTTATTCGGCAGCTAGAAAGCAACTAGAAAAAATAACTAGGAGAACTATAGATCCTTGCGGTCTTTTTGTTGATATCGAACAACCTTTTTTGGCAGCAACCCCAGATGGTCTTATAGAAGAAGAGGTCTAGTTGAAATAAAATGTCCTTATTCTGCAAGACAAATTACCCCAGAACAAGGAACTCAAACGAAAAATATTGCTTTTTGGCAAAACAACGACATTAATAAAAACCACAAATGGTTCTACCAAGTTCAAGGGCAATTACAGATAACGAGATCATATTGCATTTTTGCGGTTTGGACGCCACACGGTATGAAAACAGAAGCAATTCTAAGGAATTCAGAGTTTTGGAAAAGTAAGATGGAGCCTTTTCTACGATCTTTTTACTACGATTGTATGATTCCCGAAATAATCGATTCTCGAAAGGCTAGAAACATGCCCATAAAAGATCCTGAGTATATCTTAGAAGCCATCAATAAAAAAAAGCGAAAAAAATAAAATAGGGACTATTTTGGTAGCATCTACTTTAAGTTTTAAGTGTTTACCTATTTTAGAAAACCTTTTAAGTTAATGTATTTTAATTTGTGATATAATGAGTTGCTTTATTAATTTACCACTATATCTTGTTTTTTGTTTTAGACTTTTTTTGTTTGTAAAGTATGTTTTCTTTAATTTCTTTGTTTCTTTGCATTTTTGTAAATAATTTCAAAAATTATGTATATTTTAAACTATGTATACCACAACGTGTGATTTTTGCCTATATCAATAAAATGTAAGGGTTTTCGTTTTTTGTAATTTTTAAAAACAATAGTAGGTGTGTATATAATGCAACATTTTAAAGTGAAAAATTAAACAAGTTTATGGGCCTATAAATTTCACAGGGGTTAAATCTATAAAAAAAATGGTTAAAATTAGCCCTAGTGTTCGAGAAAGTCTCGAACACATTGAATGTATTATTACAATAAACACATTTTTTTTGTATCATCCTGTATATTTCTACTCATAGTAAAGACCCAAAGTGGAACAGCTCTAGTTTTTATGCAATCTTTCAAAATACTGGAATAAGCCCCAATCAAGGGTAATAAAAAAATCCATTAGAACGGCAAATAGTCCGTTATAACTTATTAAACTTAGGTGGTTGGTACTAATCCAAAACAATCTTAAAAGACGGTTTTTCCCGAAAAATATGCCTGGTGCTTCTGGAGGTTTAAGGAGGAAGACAAAGTTAATAAAAAGAGTACAATAATGATAGATTTCAACGATATTTCGTGTATAAATAAAACGTTTTGTGAGCGGATAAAAATTACGTGGTAATTTTTTTTTCTTGGATTACAATATTCTTAAGGGATGATTCTAAGTTTATCTTAGAATTTTTTTTTAATTTTTTTTCCTATGAAACAAGAAATTAATTAGGTCGCCATATTGACATTTTTAAAACTCCGCAAAAAAATACCTAAAAAAAATTCAAATTTTTTTTTCTATGACAAACCATTATATAATTGTTTTTCCTAGACATCTCAAAAAAAATTTTTTTAAGTATCAGCCGACTCTCTACATTTGTGTCAAAACTCGAGCGTCAGATTCCCCTTACTATATAAAAAATATATTATAAAATGTTCCTAAGTCCGTGCAAAATTTAGCCACTCCCTATATAAACGAAATGCATTTTCCCGCTGGAGGCGCCACTTAACGGTGTTCAAATTTGCGCTTTTAGAGGTACAGCTGATAACGTTTTACGAGCTTATTTTTGAAGATATATTTTTTTTTCTTGGGTTAGAATATTGTTAAGGGATCAATCTAAGTTTATCTTAGACTAATTTTTTTAGTTTTTTCTTATGAAGCACGAAACTAGATCTTAAAGATCCTCATTTTTTTTGTCATTTTTAGAACTCTGTCAAAACAACATATGAAAAAAATTCAAAATTTTGTTCTAACATAAACCTTTAAAATTGTTTTTTCTAGACATCCCAAATAGATTTTTTTTAAATGTTGGAAAATGAGCCTGTAATCTGTTATCAGCCGACTCTCTACATTTGAGTCATAACTCGAGCGTTAGATTCCCCTTAAGGCCGCAGTAAATATTTATGATAAAATTTCGGCAACTTTAGGTCACATTAAAGTTTGTTTTTTGAGTATTTAAAATGGCTCTACCAATTGAGGATCCCGCAGACTGTAAAATACGATCGGTGATTCGTTTTCTTAGTGCCAAAGACGTGAAAGCGGCTGAAATTCATCGTCAGATTAGTGAAGTGTACGGAGAAAACATTATGAGCATGTAACATTTTAAAATTCCAGTTAAAAATGTTATTTTAATTGTGTGACATCCTGTATAGTTTTGGATTAATTTAAATTCAATTATCGCCGCACGAAATATTTCAAATAAAGGGAAATTTCGTGAAGTGGGAGTACAGTTAATCAAACGATTTCGCCATTAGATTTTGAAATTTCATTTATGATAACTATATCCTAGTATCTGGTAGTGTTTGGCTGTAAGAGTGGTTAGCAAAAAAAGTATAATGTCACTGTAAAAATATCTCTGTAGAAATAATATTCCAACCTGTTGTTAGTTATTAGTTTTCTTTTAAAGTAAAGTTAAATTTTTCTAAATATGTATTTATAATTCATTCTGGTTGCTGAAATTGCACAATGTTTATTAGTTTTTATTGTATCTTGATTTAATTTTAAAAAATAGATGTTTCAAATTTAATTTATATATCACACAAGAGCCACGTGAAAAACAGAATTTATTTTTGTTTAGAAGACGAATAGGAGCAGCTGAAAGCTAATCGTTGAAAGCTAACCGTTGGAAGCTAACAGTTGAAAGCTAACAGTTGAAAGTCACAGCTAAAAGCTAAAAGTTACACGTAAGAATGAGATCGAGAGAACGAGGTATGCTGTTCATGCTCGAGTAGCAGAATCATGGGAAATGCGAGATTTGGTGTTCGTTCCCGAGTAGTAGAATTTTCGACTGCATCCTAAGGAAGTTGCCAGCCAAAATCAAATGTGGTAACTAATAGTGGCTAGTTTTATTAATGACGATATAAAAGTTAATTTACCTGATAAACTTTAATATTGACTTGTTCCCGAACATTTTCTTTTTATTTGAATAAACTAATTCATTTTTATAAGTATATATGTTGAATCTTTTTTTAAAGGTTACAACAATTCTCTTTTACTCAAATTAAATTTTGTATAAGTTTTTATTAATTTCTTTTTGATAAAGCTAGAGTTTATATTTCTCACTAGCTTTCAAAAAATAAAAAAAGAGAATTATTGGTGCCCAACTCTCCTAGAAAATTATTATCCCAATGGGGTGTTAATACACTGCGACCTAAAAGATCTATTGTGCCCCCTTCTGTCGCCAATGCACCAAGGAAATGTCTCAATGCCTATAACGACCCTTCCAATCCCATTTTCTCAAGGAAGTGTAGGATTTGAAGTGGCTTCAAGTTAGGTAAATCTCCCTCTTCTATTTGATATCCTCCGAGATATAGCGCCCTTAGATTCTGGAGTGCAACACATTCAGTTAGGATGTGAATGGAGGTTTCGTCCTCCTCCTCCTCACAGAATCTGCACTCACTATCTACTACTTTCAGTTTACTTAGGTGTCCTTTTAGTCGGCAATGTCCGGTAAGGATCCCTGTTACAATACGTAGCCTGTTCTTGCTCAGGCCGATGCAGGCTTCCGATTTTTTTTGATGATATTCACCCAAAAGTATCTTGGCCTGTCTCAGCCCCAAGAGATTGTTCCAATTATCGGTTCATCTACTATTTGCCTGGTATGATGGTAATCAAAATTATTTAAAATTTTAAATTAACATTAAGTAGGTAGGGGTATCTAAATAAAACACTGTCCTAAAAATATATAATTTTTTAAGTAATAATTACAAAAAAACATGGTATGGCAAAAAATATCGTAAAAAAACTGTAAAAATTTTTAAAATGACGTTTTAAATATATTAAATACCTTAATTTTATTAACTAAAATTTCATTTAATTTTTTTATGCTTATATTAGTGTTATTACTTACTGCAATGTTTTTTGCAGCAGGTGGTGTTTCAAAAACAGTTGAATCAGAACTAAAAACCCATACATTAGATATACATACATATTTATAGGTAATAAATAATGTTTAGAGGTAAACAAAAAATTAATATTTTGTATTTTTACCTGTCATCCAAAAATAGAAAGCCCTCACACCGTCTGGGGTTTGTATATTTTCTGATATATTTAGCACCATTTGCACGTACCAAAACATCTTCAGGAAAAAGTGTTCTGAACACTACTCTGGGTTTTTACGACGGGGCTCATTTTTAAGGATCCCTACTAGAGAAAACCAGTTTTCTTTTCTCAAGATCTTGCGGAAACCTAAATAGAATATTAAAAAATATGTATAGGTGCCTAATAGGTAAATCATATTTTTAAGGTATTCTACATTTTACGTTAAATTTTCTTTGCCACTATTCAATAATTATTTATTGGTATAAGAATAATTTACTAATTTATAAAAGGAATATCACTTTAAAAACTGTTTTAGACTACATAAGTTTTTAATACAATTTCTTGTACAATTTAAATTGTATATTATCAAACAATTTACTATGTGATCCTATACAGTTTAAATTCTCTAAGAAATTGTATCAAATCTTGTACAAGAAATTGTATAGTCAAAACAGTATTAAGACGGGTGCCCTACTCCACTGGTTCAAATGAAAGCAACATATCTTAACCTAAAAATACTTACCGATAAAAGGATAAATTTCGATTTAAATGATCTACCTTATTGAACAATACACATGCATGTACCATAATTCTTTATATTTCTCACAAAAGTTCACAAAAATAGTATTTTATAAATGAATAAATCAATAAGTCACACAGAAACTGTCAGAAATACAAAATAGCTGTTAGACCCAATTGGCAACGTTGCGGCTGGTTACGGTAACTACATTTCATTGATAAAAGTTGTAAATGCGTAAAATAAGATATTCAGCGTTGCCGTATTTACGGAGTTCTTTGCAACCCTAATATTTTGTTTAGATTAATATTGATTTTTAATAAAAAATTTAGCCTATATTAAAACTTTAAAGAATAATTTGAATAAAAACATATTTTTATTTATACCCGGTGTTCAAATTAAAGTGTTACAGTTAAATACCGCCGAAAATATGCATTTTAGAAAAAAAAGTTTCAGACAAAAGTTTTATAGTTTTTTGGGGGAAACATTTTAGCTAAATTCATTTTTTTATAGCTGACTATATTAACATTAATGTTAATTCTTAAATGGCCATATCGAGGTGAACTTTGTTTTTTAAATGGGAATCCCATTTTTTTCTTACATATTCTTAAAGAACATAAAAAAATAAGAAACTTTTGAGGGAAATATTTTTTTTATTGGACTTTTACTTTTTGAGTAACAGCTACTTGAAAATGTTGCTGCGCGAAAAAAAAGTTGGCCATATTATGGTTAGCTATAAAAAACGATTTTAGCCAAAAGTTTTTCGCTACAAAACTATAAAACTTTCGTCTGAAACGTTTTTTTTTTAATAAAAAGCTGTATATAGCTGTAACGCTTTAATTTAGAACACCCGGTATAATATAAAATTATAGTTATGATACATCAAATTTTATTTTTCGAAAGTAATTTTTCCAAATAATTTTGACAGGCTGATAAAACTGGCAAAGACGCAATAAACGAGAATCTGGTGGGAATAATGATTTGCCACATAAAAATGTAAACAATTTAGTCTCTTAGTTGTAATGTCTTTGGGTGTGGTTATTTTTAGAAAAAAACTTTAAAAAACCGAGGTGCTTTGTTAGCTTCGTCTTGATATTTGTAAAAAACGAGGAGCATAAAATTTTTGAATGGAATATAAAAGCCTAAAAATATGGCACCTTTAAAAACATGCAATATAATTTTTTAAAACAATTTATTGCTCTTTAATAGTGTGAACAATAAAATGTTTCTATGAATTACAGTTCTCATAAATGGATATCCCCTCGAATGAGATTTCATTAGTGTGACTTATTAAATATCTGTAACTCAGATTTGCTATAACGATTTTTCGTTAGTGTAAGTTGACTCATCAAATTAATTAGTGTGAATTAGTAAATGTTTTTGTAAATAAAATTTCAAATGATACTCTCTGGAACAAATGTCACACTTGAATGAACTTGAATGGTGTCTCATTAGTGTGAGTTTTTAAATGTGTATGTAAGGTAGATTTTAAATTAAATTTTTTGGAACAAATATCGCATTTGAATGGTTTTTCATTAGTGTGAATTCTTAAATGATTCTGTAAGAAATATTTGCGTTGAAATGTTTTTAAACAAATATCACACTTGAACGGTCTTTCGTTAGTGTGAATTTTTGAATGTTCCTTTAAACTGCTGTTCTGAGTAAACCTTTTGAAACAAATATAACACTTGAATGGTTTTTCATTACTGTGTTTTATTATATGTTTCCTTAAGTCAGATTTACGCT
Organism: Psylliodes chrysocephalus; assembly: GCA_927349885.1. NCBI lineage: Eukaryota > Metazoa > Arthropoda > Insecta > Coleoptera > Chrysomelidae > Psylliodes > Psylliodes chrysocephalus. Next base: position 7,753,212 of record OV651824.1, on the reverse strand, counting down.
TAAAGCTATTTAAACAAATTGCACATTTGAATGCTTTTTCATTAGTGTGCATTACTAAATGACTTCGTAAATTACAGCTCTGATTAAATTTTTTGGAACAAACGTCACATTCAAATGGCTTTTCTTTAGTGTGAATTAGTAAATGAGTATTGAAAGAATCTTTTCGATTAAATGTTTTTCCGCATATATCACACTTAAATAATTTTGCATGTTGCTGCGAGTGAATTAATAAATGTCTCTGTAAGGTAGCTTTCAAATTAAACTTTTCGGGACAAATATCACATTCAAATGGTTTTTCATTAGAGTGAATTAATAAATGTTTATTCAAATAATAGTTTCGTCTAAACGTTTTGGCGCAGATGTCACACTTGAATGGTTTTTCATTAGTGTGAACTCCTAAATGTTGTTGTAAAGTAGATTTCTGATTAAATTTTTTATTACAAATATCGCACTTAAATGGTTTTTTATTAGAGTGAATTAATAAATGTGTATTCAAAATATCTTTTCGATTAAATGTTTTGGCGCAAATGTCACACTGGAATGATTTTTCATTAATGTTAATTCTTAAATGTAGCGGCAAGTGAATTTTCGAGTGTCTCTGTAAGTCATATTTACGTTTAAATATTTTTAAACAAATATCACACTGGAATTGCCTTTCATTAGTGTGAATTGTTAAATGTTGCTTCAAGTTAGATTTCATATTAACTCTTGTGGACCAATTGTGCGATTCTTTAAATTTTTTAATTGCGTTTCTTCTACTAGTTCTATTTTTCATCAAATGGATAAAATAATGCCAAAAAAATTCAATTTTGTTCATAAATTTTCCACAAAACATACAAATTATGAAACGATTTCTAAAATGTCCTTCGATATGTTTCAATCTTGATTTAGTAGAAGTGAAATCTGTAAATGAAAAAAGAAATGCAAAGTTAAACAACCTAATTTAATAAATAATTTTGATAAGTACACTATTTTAAATTATTGAATGTGGACATCTTTATTAAAGTATGCATAAGGTAATTCATGTTCTGTGGGTGGTAAATGCAGATGATTATCTCGTGGTGATGACTTTAGATATAGATAAAAAGGAAAATAAAACGTTGGTATAATTCTAAAATATATTTATATATTTACAAATTATAGCGTACAACCAGATTTAAATATTATGTCTCACTCCTTTATTTTTTTAATGTTTTGTTAGGAACTTTTAATCTTACGTAAATTTAAGGAAAACAAAAAACACGAATAATTTTATTGGCAAGGGGACGAACTGTCATTGTATAACATTCATAACCAGAAACATAACCCAATATTCATGTTAACGCCGAAAAAAACAATCCCATCCTTTAAAAGGTAATTTTATGAAGAATTCAACAACATGACTTGTCATTGCGTTATGTTTGATTTTGATGCCCTCTAGCTGGATAAAAACCGTTACGTATTGTAAAGTGTGATACTTCAAAAATAAATCATGAAGGAAAAAGAGAAAATCTCGGTCGTTGAGATTTTCTTTTTCCTTCATGATTTATTTTTTAATTGGTAACATTGAGAATACAAATATTTTTCCTTTTTAATTAGTCTTTAATTTAGATCAATATAACCAATATACTATTAAGAGTATCACTGTATCACTGTTACTACCCATAGGGTCCTGAAGGAACAACCATTAAAAATAATCCCTTAAATGATAATCGAGCGGTTTTGGCAACTGGTCAAAAACTATGATAGTCCTTAGAGGTAGGAACGCAGAGGCTTCACACATGTTTGGAATATTTTCATAACTGGTGTTGGAAAGGGAAAAAGAATAATAATAACAATAAGTATATAAACAGTAACATATTGAAAAAAAAAAACAATATAAATAATTTCTAACTAGAGAATAAGCAAATTAAACCTGCTATGATTTAGGCACTATTCGATATGTCCAAACTTTTTGTTAAAGACAAATGATATTTAGACGTAATCTTAATGCACAACTAATGACAGATGTTAAACTTAATATTGGATATATGCTTTGGATTAAAAATTAAAGTATATATGAAAAATATTTAGTGATCAAACTTGGGACGAAAAATGGAAAAATTGACATTCGCATGGAAAATAATTAATCGTTTTGAAACACAAAGACAAACAACACATTTAAACGAACATATAAAAATGTATTTATTATTAAGAAAATAAGGTGCTTCTAGGCATACGGTCCCGAACGCACGATAACTGTTAGATCCTTTCGGCTAAGGTTTCGGGCCTAGTCCAAATCTATTTCAATTAAAAACTACGTAACAGGTTAAATATTATTTTTAAGAATATAATCGTATTATCCTTGAAATTTTATTTGGTACCATGTTGTAATAACAATTGTTGTTTGGTCGAATTTTTACCTACCTTCTATTCAATTTGTATTTAAACATTTCAAACCTTTAGAATGTTTGTGTATTCTTTAGATTTTTACTAATAACAATGCCAATAATTACATCTGCACGACTTTTCAATTATTATGAAAGTAAGTGTGATGATCTCATCGCCTTCCACTGCAACCAGATGGATCTATTGGGGCTCATGTCTAACTTATAGTTCACCGTACAAGCCACACCTTTTAATGAAGAAGGCCATGGATGAACTGGGTAAGACTTGTTTAAAGTATGGTGAATCCAAAGATCTGGAACCTAGTTCTTTAAAAAGCGCATTTCAATTATTTAAGTTTATGTTTCATTAAATTATGTTTTGTTATATTGTACATTATATTACTAGAGCTTTCAAATAAAGTGTCACTTTACAATACGTAATAGTTTTTTATTCTGAGCTCGCTAAAGTAACGCAATGAATAGTCATATTACTGAATTCTCCATAGTTGCTATTTAACAAAAATAGTAAGACGATGCCGGGCTCCAGAAGGTTGGTTGTCTAGGTATAAATCAAATATTTTTTGTGAATACAATATACCAGTAATGTGAATAAATATTGAAAAATTATTCTAAAGTAGAATGTTTTTTGTGTTTGACACATTTAATCAACTTATCGCAAATATTATTCTTCTAATATATGTTTACCTAGATTTGGCAACCTGTATACAAAAACAAGTATACTTAAAAATAAAATTAGAAATCGAGCTATAGGTACAGTTATCGCCATCTATGTACAATGTATTGAATACTTGAATTGTTACAAAACCGCTGGTGCAAGTGTCGCACCTTCAAAATTGAACGATGAATCGCCCATAACAATATTTCAGATTACTTTAGAAATACCCTGTATATTGTTTACTTATTTTTACCTTTTCCAACATATCCGGATGGTAATCTAAGCACAGAAATGTTTTGTTAAGTTGTATGCATTATAATTTTTTTAAGAACAAATGATTTTTCATTAGTGTGAACTATTAAATGTTTCTGTAAATTTGTTTTCTTACTAAATGTTTTAGAACAACTGTCACAATTGAATGATTCTTTATTAGTGTGACTAATTAAATGTTTCTGTAAGTTACATTTCCGATTAAATTTTTTAGAACAGATATCACACGCGAATGGTTTTTCATTAGTGTGAATCATTAAATGTCTCTGTAAGATAGATTTTAAATTGAATTTTTTAGAACAAATATGACATTCGAACGATTTTTCGTTAGTGTGAATTTTTAAATGTTGCTCTAAAATGAATTTTCTATAAAATGTTTTTAAACAAATATTACATTTGAACTGTTTTTCATTAGCGTGAATCATTAAATGTTGCTGTAAAATGAATTTTCGGTAAAAATCTTTTAAACATATATCACACTTGAACGGTTTTTCATTACTGTGAGTTTTGAAATGTTCTTTTAAACTACATTTCTGATTAAATTGTTTGGGGCAAATATCACACTTAAATGGTTTTTCTCCACTGTGATTTATTAGGTGTTTCCGTAAGTCAGATTTACGCTTACATGTTTTTAAACAAATTTCACATTTAAATGGTTTTTCATTAGTGTGTATTATTAAATGCGTTTGTAAAGTAGATTTATAATTGAATTTTTTGGGACAAATATCACACTTAAATAATTGTTCATTAGTGTGAATTATAAAATGTCTCTGTAAGTCACAGTTGCGCTTAAATTGTTTTAAACAAACGTCACACTTGAATGGCCTTTCACTAGTGTGCTTTATTAAAAGTGGCTGCAAGTAAGATTTTATATTATCTTTTGTAGAACAAATGCGAGACTCGTTCAATTTTTGAGTTACTTTTCTGCTAATTCTATATTTTACTACATGGATAAAACTATGCCGAAAAAATTCAAATTTGTTCATGAATTTTCCACAAAATATGCAAACTGCATAGCGTTTTCTGAAATGTCCTTCAATATGTCTCGATCCTGATTTAGTAGAAGTGAAATCTGTAAATGAAAAAAAGAAAGGCCAAATTAAAAAGTTATTATTATAACACTATCTATTATTACTTGTTAATTCTCTGGTTTAACTTAACACTGTATATTATCATTATCCAAGTTGACACGTTACTATCTTGTAAATTTTCTCTTACAGGCCTGATGATAGTCATTGAACGAAACTAGTCGCCTTTCACATTTTTTTAATAAAAAATTTGTTGTGGTTTAGACTTTGAGAATTTTTCTTTTCATTTTCATTATTTTGTATTTTTTTATCTTTCGTAAGATTTGTAATGTTCTCTCGCTCCCTTTGTCAACAAAAATAAGAAAAACTTGAACGCCTCGCCCCCTAAATATTAATGCGCATGCGTAGCTGTCAAAATAAGATTGCCGTATTTGATAGAGACTTTGGCGATAATTCTACAAATGAAAAAAAATAATTCATGCACACTATTTTTATTTCATTCGCTTGAGACATGCCAGATCAAAGTTTTAGCCGGAGCAATGTTATGGCTTTATGTAAATAAAATATCTGCAATAATATCAGACTAAAATGAATGTCTCAAAATAAAATTATTTATTATTTAACTTTCTTGTAGCGAGTTTACTGAATTTTTATGTTTGTATATGTCTGTCCAACTAGGAAATGTTTATTTTTTTAATCATTTTGAGAGCCTTTCTGGTACACAACAACGTGAACACTTCAATATAAAGAAACGAGGTTAAAGCGTTATATTTACAGCATGAATGTAGTGTCTGATCTTGATGATCTTTAGTTTTAAGTCATGAACTATGTGTCAACATACAAATTTGAAATGGTTAAGCCACCGATTTAAAATTCCACCTTTACAATATAGCGCAGATTATGACGATACTTACACGCATATTGGTGTGACGCAGATGTACCCTTTGTCACTGAAATACCGTTTAGGGAGGGGCTCCAGAGACCACATAATGTGGTGAGCTCCCAGCACAACGTGTTCTAGGGAGAGAATAATAGTTTGTGCAACAAGAGTGGATACGATGGCCATATCGTACGAAGAACACGACACGATGTCGTCTGAGTGCGATATGGACAATCCACTCGAGTTGTACTGTATATTTTTTCTACGGTCCACTAACGAAAATCTACAAATTTAAAATAGTAGTTTGTGCAACAAGAGTGGATATGGACAATCTATTCGAGTTTACCAATACATTTTTGCTACGACCCAATAACGAAAATCTAAAAATTTTAAAAATTATTTTAGGTTATTAAGACAAAATAACTAATTTTAAAATAATATATGAATTTTACTAATTTATAAAATAAACATGAAAAAAAAAAGATTTAATTAATTAGTCCCCAGTCCAGATTCAATCCCGGGCTTTTCGCGTGGAAGGCAGACGCTCGTACTTGCCTCCACCGCCACTTTTAGGATTTTAGTTTTAATACTCGTAATTAAATTAGTTTCATATAGTTTGATTAAAATTTAATTTTTTTTTCAAAATGTGGACCATACAAAAAAGAAATGCTATTCTTTATCGATTCTACATAAAAATAACTGACAATTACTTTGACAGAATTGTCACTTGTTAAAAATGTTAAAAATAACAGTAGTTGAGTGTCAAAAATATGAACTATGAGTGATAATTTATAGATTTTACACAAAAATAACTCATTTTACTGTATATTTAAGGTCAAGTTCAACGCGTTGTCAATGACAAGTGACAACGACTTTTTTATCACAAGAAATACAGCTCTGAACGATAATATTTTCAAAAACTGTTTTCATAAATGGTTCAAAAAACTGTAAAGAATGATGGAAAGTCTATGGTTTGTTTTACTTTTAATGCATAATATTTTAATAAGTGATATTTAACAAATATTTAAAAGTTATGGACTTTCCATCATTTTTTATAGTATTTAAAAGTTAAAACGCAAAATACATTCTTTTATTTTTGCCTAATTATTTCAGGATTCTTGTGATAAGATTTAAAAATGTAGGGCCCATAAGATGCTGCCATCTGAACAGACGGAATAGACACTAAATTGAAAAATTGCAACATCGCTCCCTATGCAGATGAATGTAAAATGGCTTAGCCCAATTTGACCATGTTTCAGGGTGAGGGGCGAGGTGGTGTGCGGGGAAAGGTTGCAAGTAAATAAATTATTCTATAAATGCTATTTTCTGTTTGGAAAACAACACAAGCATGTTTGTTTTGAAAGTTTGACGTGTCATTTCAATTTAATGGACTTTAATAATTTAAAAGATGCAATGGTACTTATATTATTTATATATATTATTGTAGATCCAGGTATGTTTTCGGTTTTTATTTTATTTTTATTTTCTTTATTTGGCTAGTTTGCTAATATCACAATATTCAAATTTAGTAAAAAATAATGTAATAATATAACAATTATTTCAATAACATTCTAAATAGGAAATGTAATTTAACTGCAATTGTTTTGATAACAGTATTTGCATATGGTCTGTGAATTTCATCTGTTTCCGAATAATTACCCTTAAATATTTAAATTTTTCTACTAACTGTATATATTTTCTTCCAATTTCCTATATTGTTTGTCCACAAACTGCATATAGTTATTACTTATCAGCTTATATTTTGTTTTGGGTATTTGTGTTGATTTTTAACAAATGATTGCAACATCATTTATAAACATTTTGCAGAGTTTCATTGACAATTAACTCTTACTAAGTTATCTGAATCATTACAAGAAACATAGATAAGGACATCATAGGCAAACAGGTAAATGTCATATTGATTATTGCAACATCAACAATCATTAATATAAATTAAAAATAACAGGGGACCTAATTTTCTTACTTTGATGTGGTTAATTTCTTCTGATCAGGACAGCGATTCTTTTGTGCGAACTCGACACATTACATACAGAATAGAGAGAGACATTACATCAAAATTGCTGTCTTTCGAACAAAGATAGGAGTCTCGATAGGAGACGTACTGAAAGATGAGAATCCCACTACATATGTTATTTAATTTTAATCTCTCTGACCTGATACTTAGATAATCTACATGCTGCCCCAATGCATGCTTTATAGCATAGATATAAAAACCACCTTTATACCAATACTTTTTAATTTTTTTAACAGAATCAAGTGCATTTTAAAGAAATACAATTATTTTTTAATTGTACATATGGCGGGTTGTACAATAGGCAGTTAAAATGTAGACTTAGTTTAAACTGTGAACCTTGTTGTATACTCATCGGTTATTGTTAAACATAGTTTTTTTTTTTTTTAATGACATTTGTTTTTGAATATAACTAGTTAAAAATAAAACTCTTGTTAGTTATAATGTTTAGAATATTTTTTGTACAACCTGTCCATAATGTATTTTGTAATAATTAAAAATCATAATATTCTTGTAAAGAAGTTGGAAAGCTTAGGGTTTGATCAGTCGCTGTTGAGATTATTTTCATCTTACCTAAATCATCGTTTTAATTATGTCTTTTACAACGGATTTTCATCTTCACCCCTCACAGCAACATCTGGAGTTCCACAGAGCTCCAATCTGGGGCCACTATTATTTAGTATATTTATAAATGACTTGGCAATAAATTTAAGCTGCTGTTCGCTGCTGACTTAAAAATATTTACCTCAATCTCATCAATTCAAGACTGTTACTTTTTACAGACCCAACTTGGGAATCATTGAAAATTGGTGTAATGAAAACAAGCTGTTTATGAATGTGTCTAAATGTAAAGTATGTTCCTATACTAGAAGTATTAACAAGGTGGAGTTTGATTATTTATTTAACAGCCTACCTTTATCGGACTTGTGCACAAATTGAAGATTAAGGTATATTATTCAACCAAAAAGTTACTTATTCAGATTATATTGAAAATACCGTTGCTTCTGCGTTGAAAAGCTTAGGGTTATTAATTCGTAATACTCGTTCTTTTACAAACTCTTAAACCTTGGATATCCTTTACTTTTCTTTAGTTCGTTCCAGGCTAGAATATGCATCTCTTATCTGGAACCTTATTTAGAATATTCATAAAAGATCATTTGGAAAATGTTCAGCGGCGATCTCTCAAGTACCTTTCTTTTAAAATAGATGAGCTGTATCCCATTCGAGGTATTGAAGAATCTCTGCTTCTTTCGAAAATAGAAGGGTAGTTTCCAGTGTTACATTTTTTTATAAAATATTACATAACACTATTGATGTACTATTTTTGATAAATTAAATAAATTTTAATGTTCCCCAAACAGCCATTAGATATAAAACATTTTATACAGCAAGTATTTGAAGGAACTTGGGAAACCTATAACGCTAATGTGCTCAAATTTTAATTAATTTTGTTCTGATTGGAATATTTACTTCGACCATTAGTTGTACTAATTTGTAGCTAATGTATTTAGGATTCTTTCTTTTCTTTTTTTTTTCTTGCTGTTGCTAAAATTATTTTCTGTCGAAATATTATGTTTAACATTTATTTCATGTATTTTGTTCTGTAAATGGATTAATTTGTTGGGCAATAAAATTATTTTTATTTTAATAAGCAAAAAAATGTTTATTTTGATGCACCTACCACCTTTAAAAGTTTGTCAGTATATTAACGAGAAATCCTATATAGTTCCCAAAGAAAAATATTTTTGGAATAAATTCCGAATTCTATTTATTGATATTTGTTATTTTTGAGGTTCAATGACTCGAAACATGATGATCAGCTACACCAAGAATATCCTTGATACTTAAAAAAAATAGTACGAGATTAAGCAGATTTGATGCTATTGTATAAATTTGGGGTATCAGTTGATAGAAAACAGTACGAAAAAATAAATTTAAATCTGCAGATGCATCAGAGAGCCATATTTCATGCCACAATACGTCATGCGTGAACTCGATGAGATTTCATCGGCTAAGTATCATTCCTCTGTAATGTTTTGTATCATTAGGAACACCAACATTGTAAAAAAGTATGACCAGGGTTTTCTAACCTTTTCCCTAGGTCAGAGAGAATAAATGAAAACTAATGTATAGTAATAAAGATTGAAAATATATATACTTTTAAGAGTTTTATTATGTCAGCCATTGTTTTATACCAAAAATGAAAATAAACTGAAATTATACATTAAAAATACATTCATAAATTAACTATATTTATAACACTCATCGACTCTCTCCTGGCTAAAATATTACTTATCTATCTATTCGGCTCTGTTCCGTCTATTTTTTGCCTTTAGCCTCCTTCTGACACTTCCATTCGTTCATATTCAGTGTAGTATGCATAGTTTTCAGAATATCAAGTGTTATACCTATCTGATGCTTGGTCCTGCAAAGTTCATCTCCAGTACACCTGCTTATGTGACATCTCGATGTCAAGTTTGATTGAACACCCGTTTCTTGCCTATTACTCTTATACTTAACCAGAACTAGCTTAGACTCGAACGCATATGTCTAATTCGGCCAAAACACAGCCTTGGTACACAAATATCTATTTTACCGCTGGTTTCATTACAAAAAACTGGAGTAAAGAGTAAAATTTTCTCTTGTCCAGTACACTCGTATACACTTGAGTATTAGCCTATATTATTTTTGATTGAAGACGTATACATTTAAAAATGTCGTTTACTTAAAAATAAACATTTAATTTTGATATTTTATTTAACTCAATCAAAACATTGAATTATTATTTTCCATTTATATATGGCTTATACCGGACCTGTATGTACTCTAGTAGCCATGGAGTAGCTGACAGTGTTGCCGTCAGTTGCCGCCACATATTCATTAGTGACATACGTTTTATAAATTCATCGTGTTACATATTTGTTGACATAAAGAGATAGAAATTTAAAGTGACGTCTTGTATTACTTCGAATGAAAAAATCGATAATACAATTTTCTAACCTAAAAAAAATCGTGATTATATGTCAAACGAAATTGAACTTGGCCTTAATCTCAATAACTAAAAAATATACTGACAATTAGTTTGACAGAATTGTCACTTATTTATAATTTCAAAAATAGTAGTAGTTGGGTGTCCAAAATATGAACTATGATTGGTGGATTTATTTTTTTGCAGTGTTCTCACTACCTAGAACATAAAATATATTCGTTCAGTTGAACGCAATAGCATACTTTTTCGTTTTGTAGTCTGTGCGTAGATAAGCTAATATCCATGAGGGTGTAGAAAAATGAATTAACTACATTTTTGACATGTGATTTCTCACCTAAAAGGGAAACTGTTTATAAAAGCGTTTTTTAACCGGTGGCAGTAATAACATGTCTTGGGGTCTTTAAACGATGCCAAATAAGGCAGCAGGGCATCTAGGGAATTTTAAGTTGATGTTGAAACATATGCCATATTTTTAAGTTATTTTAAAGCCATTTTTATATCCCTCATATTTAAAAAAAAATTTAAGTTTCTTTTTCACAAAAATCAAGGTGCTCTGCTAGATTTGAACGATGCCAGGCAGAGCACGTCAGTTTTTTTTATACAAAAACAACCACGCCATTTTTTTAAATATATATATAAGCCTTCAATTGAAGTTAGCAAAGTACTCTTTATTTAATAAAAATAGCAAATTTTCAAAAAGTTTTATATTATTTTAAGAGTCTAAAAACATATGGTGTGGTTGTTAAACCAAGGTGCACTGCTGGCTTCGTTCGAAACTAGCAAAGCATCCCTTACTTTTTAAAAAATCATTTTTTTCGAAAACTTAAACTATTTCAAGAGCCTTAAAATTGATTTTTTTTTTATTATTTTCTGCACCTATAATTATCCGAATTAAAATTTCTCGATCTGGTCCAGGGCGTAGATATTTGAAAGTTCATATACTATGAGAAAATCCACTGCCTTCTAACTTCTACAACTTAAATGGGAACCCCATCATTAATTTTTATATTTTTTAAACATCATAAATGTAACTATTGATGGTCTGAACAAACATTACTTGTTCCTCAAAATATGAGACGTGAAAATAAAACAGTGTTATATTTCCAACCTATATTTAGAAATTTATAGGAGTACATTGATTAAAATACCGCCTGATTTAAATATTAAATTTGTAACTTAAGGCTGCGATTACCACAATAATGGCGGCAAAATAAATAAATAAATAAATAAAGTTTCAGCATTACTATGAACAATTTTCATCATAATACAATGGTTAAATTATTTTTAAAACAACGTAAATAGTTTTTTGGATAGCATTTAAATTCATTTTTTTAATTTTGTAACTAAACTACTTCATCAAATAGCTTATGTATTCAAACATCTTGCCATTAAATATTGGTGTCAAAAAATACTTAATAGAGCCAATTACTAGATTTTACTAGAAATTCTTTAAAAAATAACAAATCCACCATTTTTAACACTAAATTATAGTTCATAGGTTTGACCACAACAGACGACAATAAATTTTAGTAAGTTTTTGTAATCTGATGTTAGGACTTTATCTTTTTTATTGAAATTGAGACATATTGCTAAGCATTTCAGCTACTTACAGAAAGCAACGTTGTTATATGTAATGTGCTCGATTTATTGTATTTAAAATGCAACATTTGCAAATAAATGTCGCATGTAACCTATTTATTAATTTAACCTCATAGGTATCTCAAGATAATCGTGATAGAAGATTATAGGTTATTTAAAAGGTTTAAGTATTTTTATAATGTGTGATTATAATTAATAATAATTATTATTGCACGAATATTTAAGTTTGCTATACGTACGCGGGTTTCGGATTAACAAAATTATGCAAATTAGTCATTGACAACCAGTTCCAATAAGCCTCTTCCCAAGAAATTAGGTAAAATTGCCCTAATAGTCAGATTTAAATTAAAATAACAATAACCCTCTTATTATACATAGACCATATTTTCTGTGTGAAGTGTAATATAAAATTATTATTAGGTTTATAATAGCTACATTAGACTCCATTAATGAAGAAGTTTAATTCTGCTCTCAATTACACAAAAGATTCTCCATTATTATTTAATTAAAAAGTTGTACATTATTTTTCATTTCATTTAACCAGTTGATATTTCCCCAAAGAACAGGTCAAACTTTCGGGTACTTAACTGGAAATACTCATAAAAATTTTAATCCGAAACCCGCGTAAGTATAGCGAAGAGACTGTAACGAATAAGTTCAATAACGCATTGTTTCCAAGATACAGGAAATTAAAGTTTCTTTAAAAAATATTTTATTCCTACATCTAAGTAACGATGTAGCAGATTTCAGTAACATTTTTACAATTTTGTTTATAATTTAATAAGGTATGTTCTCAACCAATTTCAGTTAATTCAGTAATTGTAACGGCATAACCACGGGGCAAGTCGGTAAGATTTTCCACAAAAAAATAGCACCCAGTAGATTTTTGATTTTTAGAATTTTTTTAATATAGTGAAAAATCAGGTTAAAGTTCCAAACAACTATTGGTTATTGATGTGTTTTGATTTGAATTGGGGTTGATCCCGTTTAAATAAATAAATATGCAAAAAAACATGAATTCTGAAGGAATATATTTTTCCAGCATATTTTTTAATTTAATCGAACCTAGTTTTGATAAGTTTGTATTAGACAACCACACAACTTTATTGTAAAAATGTATAATAAATAAATATTTAAATAGACGAATGTGTTCCATTACTAAAAAATAAAATGAATGAAGCTATTAGTGTGCTGTGTTACGTAATTTTTCGTCTAATAAGTGCCTTAGTAAAAATAATATTAATTTAAATGTGAACAATAATATAATTCTAATAAAATTGTGACGAAGTTACTAATTTTTTCTTAATTTAATTTATAAATTGTTTAATAAAAGTTAATTTCCGCTTGGGAACATTTGCGAGAGCCCCCGTAATTGCTATGTCTCTAACTTTCCCGTTTTTAAACATTTGAAAGAGCCCTGTAACGTGCCTTTTTAGCGGCATGAAATAACTAAGGAAAAATTCGTCTCACCTTGTTTAAATATACGGAAAAAAAGGTAAACCGTAATTTATGGTTGATAAGCTTTTCAAATCCATTATTTTTGTCGTGAAATGGCTGTATGTATTGTTAGCCTTCAAATATCATTATTATAATTTAATTAATCGTATCGTATCCATATTATCTAAGTTATTTGTAGATTTTTCCCTAGTACAATACTTTGTACATTACTGGCTTGCTTTAATTTGTTCAATTCTCCTAAAAATAGGGAGTGTCGTTGTGAATTTATTTATATGTTACGTATTATAACCTTACCTTTAAGTAATTGATTATTTAAGAAGCGCCAATTTCATTGAATTTATTTTCTTTTTGATCAGATTAATTATTTTAATACAATGTTATTGTTTTAATTTTTGACAGAACGAATTTCAGTACAAGTTGTTAGGTTAAATGTCAGTCAACGACGGGGCACGATAATTGTCAGTGTCAGGTAATGGTATCGTTGTACGAGGTGCGTTCGTTTAACTGTAGGGTTGTACGCGCTTAGAAGATATTTTTTGGACCCATTCCACACCCGCTAAAGGGGATTTATAGACAAAAAAAATTGTGAGTATGACTAATTTCAATAGATTTTGAATTATTAGATCGTTGTTTCATATAAAGAGTGTGTAATATTGAAGTGAATTCTTCAATAGTGATTGTTGCGGACTCTCTCGCTTGTTTTTCACCCTTGGAAGGCAACCAGTTTAACCCTTTTCGAAAAAGGTATGTTTTGTATATTTTTGGTAATATTATACATCTTCTGATTGTCGATTTTTTTTATGTTATGGTTTGGTGTACCAGAATTTTAATTATTTGAGTTCATAATACTGTTTATGACTCTTGTTAATAGTATCTAGCTTAGGTACATTTTTTGAAAATTATTTGTATAGTTTGGGAAATTTGAGTCAATTTATATTGACACATTTTGTAACATTTTAAGGGTTCTGTTTTTACCCGGAGGGTTTACACTCCGGACGTCAACGGTTTCAACTAGACTCAACCGTGGGGAGACAGTACATTGGTTTATTTACCACCTGGCTTACTAATAGCTGTCTTAACATGGATGGTTCTTTATCTGGATAGGAAGACGGTGATGCTGTCCATAAAAACACCATACTATCAGGTTTTTATATTATAATGCAGGTTTCATATGTGCCATGTGCCTGCTGATTTATTAAACATTCACTTTTAAACGAATGTCCCCTAAGTATTCTCAACATTATTTATACTTTTATGCACAGAATGTTCTTGTGGGTTTACTTTAATAACTTATGTATTGCCAACATATTTCATAATTTAATTAATTAAGAACTATTTCAAAATTTTGTTATTTAAGCACTTTAAGCACCTGAGTATTGACCATAAATACTTCGGGACCTAAGGTCTACGTTCAACATTTCAATTTTTAGATTTCTTCTTAACAAAAAGTCTTAACAGTGTTAATATTTTTGTATGTTTATATTTCAAAATTTTGTTATTTAAGCACTTAGCGTCTCGGTCAGGATATTGACCATAAATACCTCGGGAACCAAGGGCTACGGTCAACATTTTACTTTTTTAGATCTTTTTTTCATTACTGATATAAAAACAAGACTTAACTATAAGTTAAGCAGACTCATAAGACCCATGAAGGGCAGAGATTAGATTAAGTAAATTAACCTCTTCCAATCTGGGAGTTTCAGTAAATAACCTTTGTGTCTGTTTTATGATTTACATTTGATTATAAAATTTAAGGATTTAATATTTTTCTTATTAATAATTTGGTCTTTACTATGAGGTAAACAGCTAAATTCTTCCAACTTGGAGTGTGTTAAAGGTTTATTGTGTTTCAAAATTGAACGTTGATATTTAGATTAGGTGCGGATATGCACATTATTTATATTTTTGATTTCATGATTGTAAAAGGTATAAATTAAGTTTTTACCTAATTTGCATACATCTTGCGCAAGCGTCCTTCGCCTGGTACCAAGCTAACGACCAACCGTACCACCCGTTGGTGAATTTTCTTTTTGGTTTTATGCATATGATATATACTCTATTTTGATTTCTTGCCTTATTTAGTTATATTAGTTTATTTGATTAATAAAATTCATCAAAAGCCATTATTAGGTAAATAATTTGTAAGATTTAATTTGGGTAAACTAGTAATTTTTTTTATAAAGGAACATAAGTTGAGGTTTGTCTATTATTTATTTCCTCATTTACTGGGTTTGTGGGTAAATAGGAGCATAGTTCGGCTACTATATAGTCCCAGTTGGCGCCTCTCATTTGTCTACTATTTCCGGAATTTTTAATAGCTATCCACCTCCCAGCTGCCGTCTGAGCGACGTCGAAGGCCCGAAGTTTGACACCGGAACAACCGAATTTTGTGTAACCAAGTAGACAGGATTTTATTGATAAAGTTTTTTTTTATTTTTAAAGTTTAATTTTAGGCAATTCCCTTCTGGAAGTTGCTTAGAACTTTTGGTAGGTTACAGCCCACGTAGTTTAAAATACATACATCATTCTTTACCAAAATTCGATTCCTGTTTTAAACAGTCAAGTTCTTGTGAATTATCTCGTAAATTTCACTGCTATCAGAAGGGCATTTTTTGTCGGCCCCGATTGTAAACAGCAGATTTGGGTAGTACTCTCCCTTCGAACCATCGAACCGTCGAGATCCGAGGACAGAGCTAGTCGGAGGGAAATGGTATAAGAATTCGAACCACACGAAGTGGACCCTCTCTTCTGTTCCTGCTGTATTCGCTGCTAGTTCCGATTGACACTCTCTTTCGTTCCCGCTGTATCCACTGCAAGTTCTGATGAGTGTACAAGGTTTGTGTAAAGTAAACCTTAGTTTTCTCTACGAACATAATTCCGAGGTAGGTGCTTTTATTCCTAATCGTAAAATTTGTTTTAACAACCTGAGAATCGATTAGTGTTTACCATTTTAAATTTTATTACAGATCGAGTTAGGAAGCGATGTCTAGAGTCCGTAAATCGTCCGTGTAAGACCTTTTCGAATTTCTTAGTCGAACCCATCGTGGATGGCCCGATGATCGTCGACAACGAAGTATCTTAAAGCAGAAAATTATGTTTTTCCTCTTTCCCTTTATTCCTGGAGTGGGCCGTGTAACATTCTTTTCAAATTTCTTAATCGAATCCATTGTGGATCGCCCGAGGGACGTCGATGACGAAATATCTTAAAGTCGAACTTTAACTGTTGTATTCCCAGGAAATTAAGTTCCAATCTCTCACTCCTTAAACACAGTCGATTCTAAATTTGGAAAATATTTCCTAAAAAACCGTTCCCTTCATTGGCCTGGAAGTGATTATTGTTGTTTGTCTCGAACCAGGCACCCATCGGTTGGAAGTACCATTCGAAGAACTATATGTGCTGCTCACAATAGTAATGTAACTGGGATTCAAGAAATGGCTTTGAGTTACGCTACGGCCAGACACAGAGTCAGTCCTATGGCGCTAGTATGGTTTTTGAATTCTGACACCGGCACGTTCTTTGGTTGACGACGAATTCAAAACAATCTGATCGAAGCTTTACTCACTCCCACTCCTTCTCTTCGTTTCGATACTTATAAAAGAAGGAGATACCAGTTAATAATTCCTATTTCGAATCATCTTTCATTCTTTAGCGTTCGAAGCGTTGAGTTTTTATAAGTGAAGCGTGAAGTGGTAATTTTTCGATGTTTTTTTGTGCTACGAAATTCTTGCGATTTAATTAATAATAATTTTGTTTCAGCGATATTTATTGTTACTGTGCTTTGTGTTGTTGTATTGTTTTATTACTGTATTAATCGCTTACATTTAATATGGAAAACAAACATACAACAAACTCGAAAAAAAAATGTTGTGTCGGCGGTTGTACCGATAAAACAAGTAGTCAATATCGTTTCCCTCGCCCCAGTATATATTTTGATATTTTTCAAGAATGGCTGAAGGTTCTTAACAGTGAGATAATAACAAATATGACTTCCAGAAATTATTTACAAAAACCTTCGAGTGTGTTGGAAGTCATTTTAAGGTGGATGATAAACTTGAAACCCTATCATCAGAACAAGAGGAATAAAGCGAACGGCCGTACCAAGTTTGTACCTGCCAGGTAAGAACCAATATATTTTTCTGTTTCAGTTTCTCTTTTTCGATGACGGTGCCAACTTTGACAAAAGTTTGTAATAATTTTTCATATTGTTTAATAAATAACCTCTAATATTTTAATTTTACGAAGATTTTATGCTTTTCTATGGGCACGATTCTAGGAGTCAGTCCTATGGCTGTTATCCAATGGTCTCCACCCTAAATAATAATTTTCCAGTGGAAACAGCCTTTTAAATTCAAGTATAATAATTTTATGTTTCAGTTTTTCTCTTTTTTTGGTGTAGGTTTGTAATAATTTTTATTTTTTAGTTAATAACCTCTAATATTCTAATTTTATGAAGATTTTATGCTTTCCTATGGGCACGTTTCAAGGAGCGAGTCCTACGGCTGTCATCCAAGGGTCCCCGCCCTAGATAATACATTTCCAGTGGGAAAAGCCATTAAAATTTAAGTATAACAACTTTGTTTCAGTGTTCATCTTCTTTTAATATAGGTGCCAATTTTGACGTAAGTTTTAAATAATTTTTCAAATTCTTTAATAAATAACCTTTAATATTCTAATTATGCTTTTCTATGGCCACAATTCAAGGAGGCAGTCCTATGGCTGTCATTCAAGGGTCTCCACCCCAGATAATAATTTTCCAGTGGGAAAACAGCCTTTTAAATTCAAGTATAATTTACTGTTTCAGTTTTTCTCCTTTTTCGAAGTAGGAGCCGTTACTACAAATTTTTATTTCACTTGTTGATTTTAGCATGTATATAAAGTATCGGCTATTCGCTCCGTGCGCGACAGCAGCGCCAATTTGTTTTGGTATTAAAGGAGTATTTCTGCCTATACTGACAAATACAATTTTTAATAGAATTCGTAAATAAAAAGTATATATGTTAGTTTTAATAAAAGTATATGGATTTATAAAACAATTAAAACATTAATTTATTATTATTATATATTTTTCACGCTTAAATTGAAGAAAATTATGTATAATCATTAAAAATCAATAATAAAATATAGGCAGGCAACAGTATTTACTGGAAAATGTATGAGAAGTTGCCTAAGTCTAATAAGTTGTCATTGAAGAAACCATTTATAATAGCGTAAAGTTAAAATGTATGAAAAGGATCGCTACTTATATTTTCATTTTTGTTCTAAAGAAAACATAGAATGAATGATTAAAACTGGTTTCCGATCAGTAAGTCACAAAATTGCATACCAGCCAAATATTATAATCAACGGCAGAAATCTTGAAATCTAGTCCTTGCTGAATGAACATTTAAGAATAAAGGGATATTAAAGAACATCGTAAAATGATAATTTATTGTTTATTTAAAAACTTTCTAGTTTCTGATGTCTACTATTTCCAGCATTACTGTTATTATCACAAAAATAAAGGTAATTTTTCTTCTTATTGTACACCTATCCATTTATTTCTTTGATTTAATTTCCACTTTGTTAGTGAAATTTGTTATATAAGTTTCACTGTTTTTTTTTGCTAGTATTTGTACAATTTTCAACACAGCAACTCCGGTTGCTTATTGTGTTGTTTTTACCTACTTTTTTGAAAAAAAGTAAAATGTATACGTGTATTTGATATGCCAAAATTACAAAATATCCCCCTAAAAAGCACGAATTATCCGCAGCTAGCGCTAGTATCGCTTTTGCTTCCCTTTCCATGACTTCGCACGGAGCGAATTGAACACTTTTCAATACGCTTTGCTAGAATTGAAGCGAAAACTAAAGAGTTAGCATTAGTGCGATCAGGAAACGAATAATATGAATATTGCCTTGTGTACTGTGTAATATGAACAGGCACATGGTGAGATACATCCCCATGCAGCCGGTTGGCTACGTTCATAGTGTTCCATTCCTGCTCGCACTAATGCTAACTCTTTGTAGTTTTCACTTTGACATTAGCATAACGTATTGTAAAACATTCGATATCCGACACTGTATATCACAAACATCTTTTAATAACTAACGAATGATTTAATTTCTTTTTTTTTTTCAGTAAAATGGATATGGCTAGAGTTATCCTCGACTTCAAGATATATTAAATAAGTTTTATAATTTTTCAAATAAAATATTTTATACCATTTTTTTTTTCTATACCAAAGCCAATTTTTTCAGATATAGCCTCTAGGTAAAAATAGAAGTGATTCAGGTAAAATTGAAACGTATATTACATGTTCTTTGAAATGCAAACGCTGCTCTTATTGTAATAGCTAAAAATAAAAAAAATCGTATTATTTTTAGCAATCAGAATAAAAATAGCGCCCGGATTTACAGCTCGTTTAATGGAACATGCAATATACTTCTCAATTATTATTGCCGAATGAGTATATTTTAAAATTCCCGCCATTCCGCGGCTGAAAATTTAGGACTTTGGCGGTAAATTTAAATTTCGCCTTAAAATTATATTTGAATTTACCGCCATATCGAGTTAGTTGAGTGGCCAGACACATACGCATTTAGCGCTGCAAACTTAGTGCCATCTCTTTAACAAGTGAGATGCACTACTACAGGGGATATATTGTGGTGCTGCCGTCTAAAAACCAAAGCGTAGTCGACGCTAAGCAACGTTGAACCGAACAATAATTAAGATTTGGAGTTCTGCTCTCCGATCGCAGTACTGGGATTATTTATTACTTTTTATTGCTTAACGTTTGTGTTTAAACAATGAATTAGTTGACAATTCATTTTCTATTATACAGGGAGTGACGTTATTACCGTTTAATTTATTTCTCTTGGCTTATTAATTTTTATCGCTTAACTTGTGTGTTTAAACAATTTGTTGAAAATTAATTTTCTATTATACAGGGAGTGCCGTTATTACGGTTTAATTTATTACTTCTGGCTTATTTATTTTAGTGTTTACCTATTGTGATTATACAATTATTTAATTGTAAATTCATTTTATATCATACGGGGAGTGCCGGTGGCACCGTATATAGTATTTCTAGTTTTTAGAGTTATTTTATTTTAAAATATAATTTTGTTAATAATTCCGTAAGGTACAAGGTGTGAGGTAGCGTATAGTTTCATTTACTGTATTGTTAGCTGGCGCCCGGACAACCCTTGTCCTAGAGAACAGCCTGGCGCCAACTACGCCTTTCCATTTCCCATTAAGTGAAACAGGAAGATATGTCACAAAATGTCACAGAATTCTGCATATTTTATAAAACTAAATAATTTATTATTGCATAATTTTGAGACTACAGCAAATACTTATTATGCTAAATAATTATTATTTTGCAAAAAACACTTTTATTTTATTTATAAGAAAATGTTCCATATCTTAAGCACTATAAAATTACTTCTAAATCCGACCAAGATCGAATTTGGTTTAGTAACAAGCAAAGGCCTGGGGCTATTGTCCTCTAATCATCCTAAAAAGTTAGACAAAACACATGCAGAAAGCTGAAGATATAACAATGCTAACGAAACCAAAGGCATATACACACCTTAAAGGAATCATTCTAATGCCCCAAAAGGTGTAAATAATCCCCCAAGAAAGAGACCTTTAATAAACGGTGTTTTGCGTGAGCCTACCGTTTTTTTTTTTTTTTTTTATAGAAGTATCTATTTCATTAACAACATTTTGATCGCCGACTTGGTTTATTTATTGTAATTTGAGAACGATCAATTAAAAAAATTAAGACTTTGAAATTTATCACCTGCTATGTTGCAGTGGTTACAATAACTTTTATAGATATAAACACTTTCCATCCCGATATGGTGTAATATATTATTAAACTGATTGAAAATAATTATAAGTGCATTTAATTTTATGTCTATTGTTTTTATTTGAATACCTTTAATAAATAAATTTAGAAAAATATTTCCCTTCGCTTAACTCGGATTTTAGTATTTTTCAAAAGAAAAGAAAAAATGTACATAGTGTTTACTTGAAAAATCCCTTAATCTTATACCCTTACTTAGAACTCGTTTCTTTTTTTGGTACAATGAATTTCAACGTGGCCGACTTTGCTTGAATGACAGTTTTCAAGATCCAAAACCAAAAAAACGGCAGATACAGAAAAAAATATTGATCTTATTCAGAACATGATTAAAAAGGACCGACACATTACTGTTGGAAACATTCAAGCATTTTTTAAGATTGGTCTATTAACAATATTTTACACAAATATTTGAAAGTCTGTAAGCTTTGTTGTCGGTGGATTCCCCACAACTTTAACTTTAGCTCAAAAAAGAAGACTGAATGAGATAGTGCAGATCTACACTAGATCGCTTTGGGCGTGGATCATCTAATTTAGTGTACCTGAAACACTGCATCCTTGTCTTATGGACGATGATGTACGCTAACGGTTTCTCACTCTTATATATTTTTAATTAGCAACTCCTATTTGCGGACACTTTTACATAGGCAACCGTATTCCATCATGTAGAGATAAAAATTAGCTTCAATTTGATAAATAATTGATTAAGATACATTATAAATTGAATGAAGTTATACCTGTTTACACCTGATTGACAAGAGGTTGTGGCCAAGTGAGAAACGGCAACCCAAACTTTTCTTTACATATCTCTCTTTGAAATGAATTATTATATTTTATCTTCAAAACAAGTGAATGAAATTTAAAAAAAAAAAAACAAAAATGATTAATTAAATTTTAATTAAAAGTACTTATGGCCAGATTTTGATAGGCAACCCGGAAAACCTAACCATATTTCTATATCAATAATTAGGTATTATGTCCCTTTGGGAATATCCAATAAGGATTTTTACGGGTTTTATTCTACATAAATCTATTCTAATCTAAAATACCCTAATTTACACTCTTCTAATTTATTCTATTTACTAGCCTTATTCTGAGCTACTCTAAACTAAACTAGACTAAACCACCCTATCTTGTACCACTCAATCCTATCCTAAACTAGTCTAATCTATTCTATTACTATTACTACACTACCCTAAATTATTCTACTCTTAACTATATACACCATCCAACCCTACTCTAAATTCTATCCTACCCTATGTACATTATTTTATCCCTAATTTGTTTTGACTTACCCTAATCTACCCTAGTTACTATTATAGCCTCTTCCATAAAATATCTATTTTTATCAAACAGTATTTTGCATTAAAATATAATCTCACCTGGGTTATTATCAATAGTATTTAGTGCATTTAATAAATAATAATTTATAGTCTAAGTAAATATATTTTGCTACTTTCGAGTAATGACTACAGATCTTTTAAATATTAAACAACTTTAATTTGTTTTGTTATTGTTTTCATGTCTAATTTGACCCCCTTCAATTGTCAAATTCTTCTAAATTTGTAAATAGTGACCACAGTCTTACCAGAAATTATCCTATGAAACTTTGGTAGACAGGGCCTTTATAAGACATTGACTTTTGTTGCCATTTTATAGAACATCCTTCCTGGGCCAGTTTTTGCTTGGAATTGATTGTAGCATGTGCTAAAATATCATCTAGATTTTTCTAGGATTCATTCCAGCTAAAAATAATACATTTTCTTCAGTCGGATAATTATTTAATTAATCGTTGTGATTTAAACACCAAGTGGTGGATTTATTATTCAGCTGAAAATGTACATCGTGCATAATTTGTGAAAACTTAAGAGGTCACACAACATCCAAGGGTGAGTTTTAAAATTAATTATGTCTCTTCACTTACCTATATATTTCCTACAGCCTTCTGTATATAGTTACACTCGTCAATGTTTTTTAGGACCTCCTTCCTTCCTTTGTTCGTTCGTTCCTTCTTGGCTTCGTTTTATTCTTGAAGACCTTCAATAAGTAATACTATCTGCGTGCAAGTTTCCCGGCTTTAGTGGCATTAAATAAGCAGGCCATCAGCTGTTGCCGTTTTGCCGCTAGCAAAGAAATCGCCCAGAGACAAAGTAGTTCTTGTTAGGATACCGTTTGCTGTCAACCTACCTCATAACCTGTCGCAGGATACCTGGACACCCAGTGTGGTTATTTCAAGACCAAAACCCCGGATTCTCAAGTAAGACGGTCTCTGTTTAGTAGTTTTGTGAATTGAGCCCCATTTAGCGCTCCGACCTAACCTCAACCGGTCTGGAGGCATTCCCTATGAATGTAGCGAGTGCAAATACTTTACATAAAGTGTAGTCTTTAGATAAGTAGTTTTTAAGGGTTTTACGGGATTCATTTCATTATATTGTTGTATAGACACATTTGCATACCTGGCTTGCCGGATTTTGTAAGCGACAAGTACTTGACGTAAACCGGAGAACCATTCGTCCGTTTATTATAGGAAATATTTTACCTCTAACATATTTTTCCCTGTATATAGTAATATTTTTGGATATATTATAAAACATTTTATATTTTTCATATCTTCTATGACAATTTGAATTGGAGGTTAAACATTTCAACAAAAAAATAAAGCTAACTTCACACTCTGTCAATCAAGTCTTTTTTATTTATCCCACACCCTTGAGGTCTTTCAGTGAATTCTTTGTTAGGGGAGTTCGGCAATTTCGAATCCTTTTAACAGAGAAGGCTTGGGTATCAGGATATTTATTCTTCAGATCTATAATACTTATTTATAATAAATATAATACTTGAATGGTTTTTCTACTAGTGTGAATTTTGAATTAATAAATAATGTCTTTTAAGATAAACCATTAATTATTCTTAATTTTAAAAAATTTAATTATTTTTTTCTATGTTAAAATTCTACAACTACGATCTGTACTACAAGAATAATGAATGTATAATGATGTTAAAAATGAAAAAACTAGATAAAATGCATAAAGTCCTAATCAGCGATTTCCTAGACACTGGTAATTCTGATAACGCCGACATCTGCAAGATCTGTTACTAGGGCTGATATAATTCGCGCTTTAAGTACGTGAAAATTCATGAATTTTGCAATAAAAATGGTTGTATATTTTGTGGAAAAATTTATAAAAATTTGTATCATAAGTATAAAGTCTGTTTAATAAGTGATTCAACACCACAACAAAAACTGTAAATGATATGAAAGTGAGTAATATGACCGGGATCAAATACTTATTGCATATAACCCAGACCATATGAATATTGTAGGAAGAAACCTAATAAAACCAAACCAAAATTATTTAACTTACTGGTATAGAATGTCTATTTAGTATTTAGGTTGGTACCAACCTTCAAAGTAAAATTAGCTGCAAAATAGAACCTATTTATACTGAAGAAGTCCTTGATCTGTGAAGTTTGGCTTTACACGAGACTTTACATTTACTTAACAATTTCTTCATGTAGTCACTTCATTTTTAATTTAGTTAACATAATATATATTATATGCACTACTACATACTTAATATTATGTATTATGAATTATTAATAAAATTAGTTTTCAAATGAATTGTCACCCTTTACAATACATAAGACGAAGTAATGCAATTGTAACCTACCGCACCCAGGTACCTTAATAATTTATTAATTCCAATTATTAAATACAATATTACATTCTTTTAAATTCAAAATGCTTCATTTAACGAAAAATCTCCCAGATAATTAAATCTTATTTACGACACCTAATAAATAATATCTATAACCACGTCCGTAAAAGATGCACGTGGCCGAATTCTCAGACAAAGAAAACACCATAAGCCGTATTTCTGTTTACGAAGTAATTATCGTTGAAATACTTATCTCGCTTATTTTTTTAGTTTCGATGTTCAGACCGATATCGACAATATTTCGATACACAAAACTTTCAAGGCACATAATAAATAACCCACCCCCTTTTGCACCTACATTCGTATTTTCTATGAGAAGCAAAACGATAGAGACGTCACAGAAACGATTAAACTGTGTATAAAAAGTCTAACGAAAAGGAGCTCAAATTCATTCAATTTTAATTATTTGACGAGATCATTCATTTTCAATTATTTGATGTGCAAACATGCATTTATTATTTGTATCCAGTTATATTTCAAGTTCAGTAATCAGTACCTTTCCTAAAACGCTCTTCCTAAACGACGTCTATCCTACAATACCTCCTATCTCCGAAGGTGTCAACGTCTCGACGCCCAACGTCCTGCCATCCTACTCCCTACGTCTCGAACGCTGTCACATTCCTCACCATATAAGTATTTCCTACCGTACACTCATTTCGACGCACAACGTCCCACGCCTTATTTCCGACGCTTGCCGTCCCTAAATATTTCCTTCATAATATCACGTCCCGCACCACCTACATAATTCTACCGTATGTCTGTCCCAATACAATACCATATTAAGTACCTTCCTTTCCACCACGGCGCTAGGCGTCTCGACGATGGACGCCACGACGCCCAACCCTGCGATGTACCTACATAGACGCCGTCACAACGCTAGATGAAATTAGTACATAATCTAATGTCTGTATTTTCAGTGGTGAGTCAAAGATTTAGTATCTTTCTTTGAGATACCACCCCGGTTTCGTTTAAGGGCAGGCTTGACATTTGCTGTAAAATATTATCAATAAACCACATGGCCTTCAGGTCATACACCCCGAAAGATAGGATAACATCTGTTTTGGATGGGTGAAATTTTGAATATTTTAATAGAAATAATAAAAATCAATATTAAGAAATATACAGGGTTATATTAAGTTATTTCAATGGAAATTATAATAATCAATATTAAGAAATATACAGGGTTATATTAAGTTATTTCAATAGAAATTATAATAATCAATATTAAAATACATACAGGGTTGTATTAAGTCATATCAATAGAAATTATAAAGATCAATATTTGGGAAATATACAGGGTTGTGCTATCTTGGATAAATTGTACAAACCAAGATGGTAAAATTTAATAGTAAGTTAACCAACTGGCGAATACGCTGTTCGTTAGCTCAAGGGGGGACACCTATACGCTAAGCAACCCGTTCTACAAGGTTTGAAACAAAGTATATGTGAAATCAACATAGTAAGGTAATCAACTGGCGAATTGGCGCTATTTG
The DNA here is from genome assembly GCA_927349885.1 of Psylliodes chrysocephalus. Taxonomy (NCBI): domain Eukaryota; kingdom Metazoa; phylum Arthropoda; class Insecta; order Coleoptera; family Chrysomelidae; genus Psylliodes; species Psylliodes chrysocephalus. The sequence continues at coordinate 7,726,875 of OV651824.1, read as the reverse complement.
TTACTTCCGTTGGTCATCACCTCTATACTCGTCGTAATATTTACCTAAGAGGGTGCAACCTGTATATATCTACAATAGAATTAAATCAACATCAACTCAATAGTTAACCAACTGGCGAATTGGCGCTGTTCGTTGACTTCATTGGTCATCAACCTAAATAAGAATAGTTAATCAACTGGCGAATTGACGCTGTTCGTTAACTCTGTTGGTCATCAACCTAAGTAAAATATATATATATATATATATATATATATATATATATATATATATATATATATATATATATATATATATATATATATATATATATATATATATGTATCGCTGTTAAGCTGTTGCCTCCATGTAATAAATGGGGCGACCTGACCTCCATGTTATTGCTTAATTTAAATTTTAATATAAGGGTATATTTACAATTAGGGGGAAGTTTAAAATACGTTTTTCATAAGAGGGGTATCAATTTTAAACAAAAAAAGTATATATATAATAATATATATACTCGGTACGGAAAATATAAAACCGCCTCTTTGTTATCATATATATAGAGTGATCGATGCGTCTAACTTTCCTCCAACAGTGTTGTCACTTTTCAGTGCAAATATATAGCAAAGATCAGAATGAGATGCGTTTGCAAAAATATATAATTAATCTCCGAGCCTAAACAATTACTCATGATATTATGCTGATGAGCGTGTGACCAATGAATAGTTATCGATATTATTAGTTCGAAGAATTTTTTCCACTTCAGTTATGATTTTTTTTTTATTAATTAGTTTAAAGAAGATGGGGCACCCTTTAAATTAAAATGGCTTTAGGTACTTTCTTCTATTTTTTTTATATTAAAGAATAGGCCAAACTTCAGATGTTGTTAGTTTAGATAAAAGTAAGTTAATTTATGTCAATTTACCTCAGTAGAATTATGCTTGCTTAGGAAGTTACAGGGTGGAGAAAATAATTCTTTTTTAATATTTTTACAATAAATCGAATATTTTTAAAGTAAATATACCCAAATTTTGTGAAAGTAAGTTTTTTTGGGTGATACAAACGAATACCAGCTTTTTTGTTGCATGACATGTACAGGGCGTTCTAAACTGGCGTGCCAATCTAGTATTTACTTCAGATTTTTTTTAAGAATGAATATTTTTAATAAATGTATAATTTTTTTGAAATAGCATTCAATTTGCTTTAAAAAAGGTATACTTGTTGCATGTCGCTAAAATACATCATTTGAAGGAAACCTTAATTTAAAGCTAGTACTGCAAATGTATGGATTACTCCACAATTTCCAAATTTATTAAATCTATTAGGCAGTTGTCAAATGTAGTAGCACTGTTAGGATTAGTTTTACAAACATGCATTAGAGTTTTGAGAGATAAAATTCGTTATTTTTATACAATGTCGCGACTTAACTTTTTCTCAAACAGTGAAATGACCGATATAATATCAGTTTACGCGCAACAAGGTTTTAATGTACGTGCTTTAGCAAGAAGTTATACAGATTTGTATCCTCATCGTAGACAGCCCAAGCGAAAATTGTTTTCATGTCTATTCGGCAGATTAAAAGAAACCAGAAGTTTTCGCCCGAAAAGCGTCAATCAACGACCTATGGTTCGAGATTTACAGTAGAAGGAAGCGATATTAAATCTTGTTGAAGATGACCCAGCAACAAGTATCAGTCGTATATCTGCCAATGTTGGTTTTTGCCAGGGTACTGTGTCTAATATTTTACATGAAAACAATTATACCCGTACCATTTAACTCCAGTCCAAAATCTACTGTCAGATGATCTTTTAGCGAGAAAAAATTTTAGTCAGTTTGTCTTAAATAAAAATCTGATGTGTCCAACACATGACTTTCCTATCTAGTTATTATAGGCTTTTTCCGATTATTTTGTACAACCTATTTTAGCACCTCTATAAATGTTTAGAGGATAAACCAAATGTATACATTTTCCACATACATCTAATTCGAAACATTTTTCTATAGATAATCATTGAAAACGAAAATAATGAAAAATTTAAATTTAGCACTTTTCCTCCAATTTTTCCATTACAGTCCATTTTAGAAAAATCATTTAAAAACAAAAATTATAGAGATCGATATAGCATACAACTTTTAGTTTAACAATTTTCTTAAAAATCAGAATTTTGCACATTTTGTCAAATTTCTCGAATACGGACCATTTCAGAAAAATTTGACAAAAAACAAAAATTATAGATACAATATTAGAAGTAACTTTTATTTGTACAATTATCTTCTCCAAACATGAATAACAGATATATTCCATAAAATATAAAAACGGCCTCCCATAAAGTACCCCTCCCCAAATTTTCCGACTTTGTCCAAAATCTAATCTTTTTACCTCAGACCGAAATAAAACTTAAGTTTAAAATTTAATGTTTTTTCCTTTATCCGTTTTTGAGTTTTCTTCAAAATTCTAAATTTACACATTTTCTCAAATATCTGGAATACGGTTTATTTCAGAGAAAATATGTATAGGATAAAAATTATAGAGAATTATATTACAAACAACTTTTATTTAAACAATTTTTATAAAAAATTATTTTTTTACATTTTGTCAAATTTCTCGAATACGGACCATTTTAAGAAAATTTTGTATAAAACAAAAATATTGGTAATAATATTGTCAATAACTTTTGTTTAAAGAATTTTCTTCTACAAACGTAAATAACAGATATATTCCATAAAATATAAAAATGACCACCCATAAAGTACCCCCCAGATGTTCCGACTCTGCCCAAAATCTAATCATTTTATTGGACGCTGGAATAAAGCTTAAGTTTAAAATTTAGTGTTTTTCTTTGTATCGGTTCATGAGTAATGGTGGATAGAGACACACAAACATCATCCCGAAAATAGTCAAAACGGATTCAGGGGACCCCAAAACGTAAAAATCTGTCGAAAACTGGAGGTCGAAAAAAATCATGATTCCTATACTTTCCTTATCTGTATACAGATAGGAAAGTAAAAATAGACAAGATCCATTTTTTGTAAATAAAATTCTATTCATTGATGGGGCAACATTTACGAGAAGAGGAATTTTCAACTACAAAAATGCTCACACATGGGCTGTAGAAAATTCAAAGAGTACGAGAGTGCGGTACTTTTAGCATGAATTTAAATTAAAATTTTTTTGTTATAGTCGAAGTTAACTTTATAGGACCTTTTGAATGATTACTTACACTTGCTCGAGTACAACTTATTTGATCTGCTAGATGATGGTCCTTTAAATATTAGAGTTGATATGTGGTATTTACAAGATGGCGCCCCTGCCCATTATTCCATATCATTACGAAATCATTTAAATAACGTATCAGTCCAATCATAGATTGGACGAGTAAGTGAACATCCATGGCCTGCACGTATTCCAGATTTGAACGCCCTGGATTTTTATTTCTGGGGTTACATTAAGACTCTAGTTTATTCTGGCACTACTGTTAATGCTAGAAATAAATTGTTGCAAAGAATAGTAATAGCGGCTAATGTTATTCGACAAGACAATTCATTCTTAGCAGTTAGAAGACATTTATTGAAAAGATAAGAAGATGCATTGAAGTGAATGGCGGACATTTTGAACAAATAATTTAAAATGAATTTTTCGTTTTTGCTATTGTTATTAGTATGAAATTGTAAATTTTTTTAATTTGTTTTTTTTTTAATATTCTTTATCATTTACGTTGTCATATTTTTGCATTGTTTCAGTATCTACTGAATATTTAATGAAGTTCTGAATTAATTTCTTATAATTTATGTATTATCTTTAGATTTAACTTTATCAAATTGAGAAATTTTGGAGTAATCCATACATTTGCAGTACTAGCTTTAAATTAAGGTTTCCTTCAAATGATGTATTTTAGCGACATGCAACAAGTATACCTTTTTTAAAGCAAATTGAATGCTATTTCAAAATAAATAATTATTTTCAAAAAGTTCATTCTTAAAAAAACTGAAGTAAATACTAGATTGGCACGCCAGTTTAGAACGCCCTGTACATGTCATGCAACAAAATAGCTGGTATTCGTTTGTATCACCCAAAAAAACTTACTTTCACAAAATTTGGGTATAATTACTCCAAAAATATTTGACTTATCGTAAAAAAGATTAAAAAAAAAAGTAATTTTCTCCACCCTGTAACTTCATAAGCAATCAGAATTATACTAAAGTAAATTGGCTTAAATGAACTTATTTTTGTTCAAACTAACCACATTTGAAGTTTGGCCTATTCTTTAATGTATATTGCAGAACTCACCATTTTAAGATAAAGTTACCATTGCCCAAAAGCAATTTTAGGAGCCGTTTAGTTAAATATATGAAAATTTAAACAATAAATGAAAGCCGCAATTATTAGTCTAGTATAGAAAAACGAAAGTAAAGATTTGGGGTTTTCAAAGTACCAATAATAAATAGCGGAAGTGTGGATTACTATATATTCGATATACATGGTGATGCTGATGTTTTTATTGTTACTTTGTTATAGTGTGTTATAAATTATTTAAGTATTTATGAGCAGCAAAGTTTTAATTACATTATTCACTAATTTTAGTATGTAAATAATTTTAGATTAATTCTTCTGTTTTTTTTGTATTCTCTATCTCAATAATTTGACTCAAAATTTATAATTTACTTTAACGATTATATTAGCCATTACATGTCAACAAGGTGTTAACTAAAGTTCTAATTAATTACAATGTTAAAGGTATGAGAGTTAAATTTCAAGAAAAACCAAATTTTATATTGTGAAGGCATGATCTTCAAAGAAATTTAAACATTATATTTTTGCAGTTTTTATTAAACAGGGAAATAGTAAAATAAAAAATAATGTCACAAAATAATATTAATTTTTATTAGTAAAAAAATACTTATTTTTAAGGTTAAAATTATAGTAAAAATATTGCTATATGCCAAATGGATCTATTAAATTTACCAAAACTAACATTCTTGGCATTTAATAAAGTTTAAAGTAAATATTACTAAACTATTGGTGTATCAAAATGTGGCGGCAAGTATTTTACTTGTTTTCTACTTCAAGCTACCTACATTTTTGTTAAGTATTTATGATTATAGAAGAAAATTATTTCATTGACAGTAAAATTTGTTTTTTTTAGTATTTTCGTTGACAATAAAGGTATGAAAGTTTTTTAAATAATATTTATCTATAATTCATATTTTAAACACTTTTTACTTTCCTATCTCTATACAGATATAAGGAAAGTATAGAAATTATGATTTTTTTTGACCTCGAGATTACGACGGATTTTTATGTTTTGAGGTCCCCTGAATCCGTTTTGACTATTTTCGCGATGATGTCTGTGTGTGTGTGTGTGTCTGTTATCCACCATAACTCATGAACAGATACACAGAAAAACACCAAATTTTAAACTTAAGCTTTATTTCATCGTTCAATGAACTGATTAGTTTTTGGGCAAAGTCGGACCATCTGGTGGGGTACTTTGTAGATGGTCATTTTTGTATTTTATAGAATATATCTGTTATTTACGTGTGGAGAAGAAAATTCTTCAAATAAAAGTTACTTCTAATATTATTATCTATAATTTTTGTTCCATACAAAATTTTCCTAAAATGGTCCGTATTCGAGAAATTTGACAAAATGAAAAAAACAATTTTTTTTATAAAAATTGATCAAATAAAAGTTGTTTGTAATATAATTTTCTATAATTTTTATTTTATACATAATTTCTCTAAAATAGACCGTATTCGAGATATTTGAGAAAATGTGTAAATTTCGAATTTTGAAGAAAACTCAAAAACGGATAAAGAAAAAACATTAAATTTTAAACTTAAGTTTTATTTCGGCCTGACGTGAAATGATTAGATTTTTGACAAAGTCGGAATATCTGGGGGGAGGGGTACTTTATGGGAAGCAGTTTTTATATTTTATGGAATATGTCTGTTATTTATGTTTGGAGAAGAAAATTGTTCAAATAAAAGTTACTTCTAATATTATTATCTATAATTTTTGCTTTACGTCAAAATTTCCTGAAATGGTCCGCATTCGAGAAATTTGACAAAATGTGCAAAAATCTGATTTTTATGAAAGTTGCTTGCGATATCGATCTCTATAATTTTTGTTTATATATGATTTTTCTAAAATGGACCGTAATGAAAAAATTGGAGGAAGAGTGATAAATTTTAATTTTTCAGTATTTTCGTTTTCAATGAACATCTATAGAAAAATGTTTCGAGGTAGATGTATGTGGAAAATGTATATATTTATTTTATCCTCTAAATATTTATAGAGGTGCTGCAATAGGTTGTACAAAATAACCGGAAAAAGCCTATAATAACTAGATAGGAAAGTCATGTGTTGGACACATCAGATTTTTTGAATAGATGGGCCGTATTCTTTTCCTCAAATTTCTTCATTGCGGTCCATTTTAGAGAAATCATATAAATGACCAAAATTATGTACCAAAATTGGGGAGAGCAAATAACTTTTGTAAAAATAATAAAAAGTACTATTAAAAGTAATTGCGCTCACATTTTGATAGGCAACCAGGCAAATTCGTATTTTTTTATCAATAATTAACTGGACTAAGGAAGCCGTAGCATAGTATTTTTTTCTTTACCGAAAAAAAAAACAGAAGAAATATAATCAGAAAAAATGCCCTTAATACCGCTGATTTTCAGATAAATATTAGTAATTTTATCCCGGTAATAGTTTTGTATTAACCACAAAACGTATGTATAATATCATTAAATGTCATTATTTTATTATAAAACTAATGCTCCGAGTTATATGACGAAGCAATATATTATGTGGTCCTTTCTACATTTATATCAGTGATAAAATTCACCGAGTACGAATTTAATTGTAATCTTAAGATGCATGCAACGTTGTCGCTATTTCGGAGGTTATAATATACTATCCGAAAGCAGGAGGTATTATCGCATTGTGGTTATCGAGTTTAGAGCGACACTAGCGCCAGTCATCTATACTCGAACTAAAAGACCGTTTTGCTGATATTCGGGGTCAAGATTGCCTCTAGACAAATTTTTGCCAATACTATCTATAGTACCCAAATGTTTCGAAAATGTGAAAAATATTGCGAAACGTTATCACCTCCGTAAACGGAAGTCACGACGTAATTTCGGAGGTGAATGAGATCAACACATATCTACTTTGGAGGTGAGAATGACTCTTTATACATATATATATATATATATATATATATATATATATATATATATATATATATATATATATATATATATATATATATATATATATATATATATATATATAGATTCGTCCTGCCGACGTTGTGACATCATGTCGCAAAAATGTTGCTATCTTTATAACATCCGTCTGCGATGTGACATCCAAATTCGGATGTCACAACGTTTTTGGGGTTCAAACATCATAAAAAAGGTTTAAAAGGGCGCCAAAAAAATTTCAGCTGGATGTTATAATGCTTGATTTTCAATTTTGTGTATAAATTTAGTTCCAGTGTATAGATGTGAAGGTGGCGCTCGCGTCAGTTGGTTTTGTATATTTTGTATATTAAATATTTTAGTCCCTCGACTGTCTAACATCCACCATTGCGTATATTAGAATTTACTCACTCGACTGTCTGACATCCAACATTCAGTATATTAAAACTTACTCACCCGACTATATGACATCCACCATCGAGTATATTAGAACTTTACACACTAGGTTATGTGACATCCAAAAAATTTATTTTAGATATATTTGGATTTTCATTTTAAGATCTATTTTATGTTAACACATTAACTGCCAAAATTTTTTCTTGGGTTTCGCACAGAGCCAACAAGTTTTTTAAATGCATTCACTCTCTGTAACTATTTAATAAATATATATTATATGCATCTATATTAATACAAGGTGTATCAACAATGGGTGAGTGAACGATGACTGTAATTTATATTAAAATAAATTAAAATAAAATAAATAAAAAAAATAAAATAAATTATAATAGATTAAAATAATTTAAATAATTAAATAATTTAAATAAATTTTAAATAAATTTAAATAAATTTAAATAAATTTAAATAAATTTAAATAAATTTAAATAAATTTAAATAAATTTAAATAAATTTAAATAAATTTAAATAAATTTAAATAAATTTAAATAAATTTAAATAAATTTAAATAAATTTAAATAAATTTAAATAAATTTAAATAAATTTAAATAAATTTAAATAAATTTAAATAAATTTAAATAAATTTATATAAATTTAAATAAATTTAAATAAATTTAAATAAATTTAAATAAATTTAAATAAATTTAAATAAATTTAAATAAATTTAAATAAATTTAAATAAATTTAAATAAATTTAAATAAATTTAAATAAATTTAAATAAATTTAAATAAATTTAAATAAATTTAAATAAATTTAAATAAATTTAAATAAATTTAAATAAATTTAAATAAATTTAAATAAATTTAAATAAATTTAAATAAATTTAAATAAATTTAAATAAATTTAACTAAATTTAAATAAATTTAAATAAATTTAAATAAATTTAAATAAATTTAAATAAATTTAAATAAATTTAAATAAATTTAAATAAATTTAAATAAATTTAAATAAATTTAAATAAATTTAAATAAATTTAAATAAATTTAAATAAATTTAAATAAATTTAAATAAATTTAAATAAATTTAAATAAATTTAAATAAATTTAAATAAATTTAAATAAATTTAAATAAATTTAAATAAATTTAAATAAATTTAAATAAATTTAAATAAATTTAAATAAATTTAAATAAATTTAAATAAATTTAAATAAATTTAAATAAATTTAAATAAATTTAAATAAATTTAAATAAATTTAAATAAATTTAAATAAATTTACATAAATTTAAATAAATTTAAATAAATTTAAATAAATTTAAATAAATTTAAATAAATTTAAATAAATTTAAATAAATTTAAATAAATTTAAATAAATTTAAATAAATTTAAATAAATTTAAATAAATTTAAATAAATTTAAATAAATTTAAATAAATTTAAATAAATTTATATAAATCAAAGTTAATACATAAAAAATATGATGAGCTAATTCATAAAAACGACTGCAAACGATCGTCGTTCGTGCATCGCCGTTTAGAGTTATAACATTAAGGTGATTACAGCACCCCCTTATAATTTTCGGACAAGGATATCTCAAAAAGTAATTTTTTTAAAAAACTAAAATTTTGGTAAAATATATTAGGCAATAATATCTAAAATATGCATATATTTTAAAATTTTAATTCTTTCCAGTTTCCGAGAAAAAAAATCAGAGCTTTAAATTTTGAAATATCATAATGAAAATAAATGCATTCCTCAACAGCATTAATCTTAATATAATCCCCAAATTTAAGCTCTTAATCTCTTGTAAATGATTTTTTAAAATTCGCCGAAATTAGTGGCTAAAACGCCTTGTTAAGTGCTATTTTCTGGTTTAAACTGGTGTAAACTGGTGTAAACTGGTGTAAGTCGTTGCAAGAAACGAATGATGACTCAGAGTGTACGATACGATAGTTACAGACGCGTTACACTAGAAAAAAGCACTTAACGAGGCGTTTTAGCCACTAATTTCGGCGAATTTTAAAAAATCATTAACAAGAGATTAGGAGCTTAAATTTGGGGATTATATTAGGAATAGTGCTGTTGAGGACTGCATTTATTTTCATTATGATATTTCAAAATTTAACGCCCTTTGATTTTTTTTTCTCGGAAACAGAAAAGAATTAAAACTTTAAAAAATATGCATATTCTATATATTATTGCCTTATTTATTTTGCCCAAATTTAAATTTTCTAAAAAAATTACTTTTTGAGATATCCTTGTGCCAAAATTATAAGGGGGTGCTGTAATCACCTTAATAGTATATTCAAGTAGCTGTGCGATAAATATTGATGTACGCGGATTTTATTTGTCTTTTTTTATTTTAGAGTGAATTAATCTAAGAAGTTTCACTCTTTTTTTTTTAATACTTAGTTTTTTTATGCTTCTGATATGATTCCAAATATTCTTACTTTATAACCGAGATACATGTAGTTTAATTAACTTTGCCAATTTCTTTCTTGTTTCATAACTTACCAACCGCTATTATGTTATTGAAATTTGGCACATGTATTCTCTACAACTTACCATAATCTATTAAGGCATTAATAAGAAACACAATGCAGTTCCATCTTTAAAAAAAAAAATTATAAATTTGTCCATCCTTATAAGAACACACTACAAGTCGTTAAATTTGTATCCATATTTGAAAAAAGCACACAAAAAAATTTAATCATATGCTTTTAATTTTTGAGTAGACGATTTTTATTACTAAAATTAATTATTTTTTATATTATTTTAAAACTAAGCAAATTTTTAGAAGTTACATATTTTGTTGGTACTTGTATGCGTGTACACTACAATAAAATGTACTTAAAAGTTCGTATTAAGAACCAAATATCATAATTATTACTTTTTAATTAATCACTGCATGTCGTACCAACATCATAAAGGATTAAATTATCCTCAATATAACGTGTTAAAGTTACTAAAACCCACTTTATTTTAATTTTTTATCTCCAAAATGCTAAAAAATAACAATTTAGACGTTATGTTTTAGCAGCAAAATCATCTGCACAATTTGCACATGACTAATTTTAGTTTTTTTTTGGTCTCTTTAAATATGGAAACGAACTTAACTAATAAAGAAATGTACTTTTTTGTGTAACTCAAAAATAATTTGAAGTTAAAAATGTTTCTAGTAAAACAGTCTGTGCGCAAAAATAATAAACACCGCTGGATTTATCTTTAGGTTCGCCAACTGGCCGTGTTAATGCACTTGAGACCGGAGAATCAACCATACGAGGTCGATAGATACTCAAAAAAATTAATAAAGTAGTCCCAACGGACAAGTAAAAGATATTACCTGCTCAGGGGTGCGTTTAGTGGGTAAATGATAAGCCTGACTTGCACTAATGATCCGGGAGTCCCAAACTATTGGAAAAGGGAGAACCTGTACCCAATCTATATAAGGGATATCCACATACCAAAAAAAAAAAAAAGTTACTTCAATCGGAAACTAATTTGTCCACGACCACTTAATAGTAAATCAATATTCTACCTCCTAACTAAAAGCATATGGTACCCATATATCACTAGAGTGAATTATGATAATTCACTCTTTTCTAATTCTGGCAATTTCCGGTAGATAACTAAAGATGGGCGATACTTTTCATAACGATATTTTCTAGATCGAAAAATCAGAAATTCAAAAAATTTGAAAATCGGAAAATTGAAAGGTTGAAAAAACAACAGTTAGTTACCTATGTTTAATAAAAACTTTCCATTCTACACTTAACTTTTATTTAATAAAGAAACCATAATGGTATAAAGTATAGTATTAGACTCGCCTAGGGCTCACGCAAACGTCACCCTGCGTGAATAATGGCTACCATAAATTGCTCGTTTAATAATATATTTTGGGCCAGTGTATCTAAAAATATACACAATCAAACACTGAAAAGAAAATTCGAGAGACGCTAAAATGGTGGTTCCCACCTTATCGAGACTGAAGCCCACAAGGGTAAACTCGTAGCGTAACAAAAACGAGAAATGATTTAACTTGGAACGAAAGCTTATAGTAGTATTAGGACGTTGAATTTTTTGTTTTGTGAAACATTGGCATTACTTAGGTTTATCCATGTGATGATTTTCATAAGCCTTGATTTTTAAAACCATTCTATATCGCCTTTTGATTAGGGTTTAAAAACTTGTTCGAGCAATTTTTCCAATAATAATTGGCCCTTTTACGTCTTAAGCCTGCTTATGTAAAATATTTGGGCTCCTTATTTTGCCTATTTATATTCTAATAAAGGACATAAAGGATAGAAGGATGAGTATTGCAACTATGTTAAAAGAAATAAATTGGCTTTCAGTTAAAAATTATATTCAGTACATGACTGTTATTTATTTATAAAATAAAACTGACATAGTACCATCGCATCAGATCTATTAGAAAAAATTCAATATAATTCGCAATATCACAATTATAATACAAGAAGCCAATCTGACTTTCATGTACGGCAAGCCATCACTAAGAGTTCCCAAAATATAATTTTTATTAAAGGTGTAAAAAATTCAATTGACTGTCAACAGAAATTAAAAAAAAACAATAAATGTATTCAAAAGTAACCTCAAGAAGTTTACTAATTATTATTTACAATTCGCTGGTTGAATATGTAAACCAGCATTATATCCTACCTCTCTTTTATACAGTGAATTTTGAAAATTGCTTCATTACGTGTTGATTTATTAATGTTTAAAAATAACAAAACCTCACAAAATAGGAAAGCAACTAGACTAACAGTGACCTTCTAATGGCAAAAAGTCTTACTTCACGTCTGAACCAAAACCGAAATCATGCAGTGCCGAATTTGAATTATAAGGATGAGTGCGCTACGTTAATTTCCGTTATTCTGAAACAACAATTAGTCGAGAATTAATGAAGCAAATTTCAATTTTTTTTACACGGTTGAATAGAGAATAAAACCCTCTTTCAAATGAGCTATCACTCACCACCCCATGCCATTTAAATTTTTCGAAAGGGTTGCTCCTCTCCAGTAAGGGATGAAATTAAGGGTAAACTATTCATACAAAAATGTACATTATAGAAATCAAAAATCGACGTGTCTCGGCGATTTTCCTAACAAGACTCCAGTAATGAGTTAGATAGGGGGGGTAAGACTTATGGTGCTCACTGTTTAATAAAAAAGTGCTTTGTATAAGAACATTATAATATCTGTCTTGCTGCACATTTATTTATGGAAAGCCTTAATTGAGATACACTACAAATTGTTTGCAACAAATATCAAAAGAAGCATACATTTTTAAATAATTTTACATTTAAGAGCCATTCCCACATCATAGTTGACATCTTGATACCTGACAGGCACAACCAAGCATTATTCTGATTTTGGCCAAATAAAATGGCCGGTTAATTATTGGAGTTGCCAATAAATTTGATGAATGTGTTTTTGTGGCTAGGGGCGAAATAGTAGTACGCTTAAGTTAGCACCCCCATAAAAAAGTAATTTTTAAGAAACTGCTTATATATTTTTCATAATTGGTAGACTTGGCGAGTAATTTTGAATAAAAATAGCCTCCAAAATGGCTATATTTGCAAATATGAAGGTCGCAACCCGCCTTAGAAATTTCACTTTTACTATCAACAGCTGTTGTTTGACAGGTCGTTAGAGAATGTTTGCAATTTATGAAATGTAAAGAATGTTAGGGATGTTGACGTTAGAAATAATTGGAATTCCTAAAATTGTCACATAAGAAATGCATAAGCGGATTTTAAGAAAAGTGATATTAAAGTAGTTAGAATGAACCGAAAATTCTGAAAATCAATAGGGTTCTAAGTTAGAAAGAATTATTCAAGAAGATCAAAACTGCAAGTCAATTAGAACTTTCGTTCTAGAGTTATTGTGCCGGCATACATATACACAGACGACCAGACGAAAAATTTTTTTTGCATTTTCGGACTCAGAATGATCGGAAACATAAAAAAAAGTTTTAAAAATGGGGGTAAGAAAATGTTTTCGTCTGCACGAATGCAATACTGAGGCCCCATAGGAAGGGCCTCAGTAATTATTTAAAAATGAAATAAATTATTTTATCAAAACAACTAAAGAAATCACATTGGAATAAAAATCATAGAATTTGAGGGTGTGCTTTGGCGTTAAACGTGTTAAGTTTTTAGGATGTAATAAGGTGCCCAATTCAAAAATGTATTTATATACTTGCTGGATGTTACAAGAATAGCAATTTTCTTGTAGAAATGGTATACTGTGACGTAACAACTGGATGTCACAAGATGCAAGGTTTTTCTGGATGTCACAAAGTGTTGTTAATAAAAATATATACCGTGTATACTTTGGATCTCACAACGATAGGACGTTTTATTTTTTTAAAATGTGTATGGTTGTAATATTTTTCGCTCAGTGATAATATTTTTTAAATTAAAAGAAGTCATATTTTTATTTTTTTCCTAAAGTCTTTGTAAAGGGTGGATGTCACAAAGTCAAAATTTTTGCTGGATGTCACATGATACGCTGGTCGAGTATATATATATATATATATATATATATATATATATATATATATATATATATATATATATATATATATATTGATAGCAAATGAATATGGTCTGCGTTTGAACGGGACTCAAGTGAGATCTCAGTAAATAGTAACAATTGTAAAATACTTTGCTAATTATTGCATCACATTTAAAGTATGACAAATAAAAAGAGTTTAAATATAAATTTGTATGTTTTATTTATCAATTTGCACCAAACTTTGCATCGAATTCTGGTTTACCTTAATTAACATTATCACAACGTGGGTATATAAATTATCAATTAATTAACTAGACGATCACTTTTACTACTAGAGGAAAAAAGGCCAATTACAGTAAGTATAGAATTTAAAGTAAAGTAAAACTTGTGAGGTAAATAAATAACATTCAAAGTAAAAACAAAGAATAAAATCAAAAGAAGAGTGGGCCTGGGGGGCGGGCCGTCACACAATGAACAGTCATATTTCTGATTCTTCATAAAATTACCTTTTCTGTGAAGTTCCTCATGACCATACTTGCTATTTAAGGAGTTGGCTGTCGCCTGAAGGGGGTTAATAGAAATAAGGATACCTTTGGACACTCTGATGAGTATAAAAATCAACGTGTTTAAGCTCAAGCGTTTTTCTCAACTCTTAAACGAGTTAACAAGGGGGGCAAGACTTAATCCTCCTTAGAGGGTGTCAATTTTTATTTTATATAAAAATATTATTTCTCTGTTATTGCTATTAAATAACTAATCTCTTCTAGATGAAATTCACTTTTCGATGGAAGTTCTTACCCAAGATTTTTGTGAACACATAACTCCCGATTCTGTTCCTATTTTTTTTTATTATTATTATTATTATTATTATTATTATTATAGGTAATATGTATACTTAGTAATAATATTTATGTATTTCTCTTGTAATTGTAAAAACCATAAAGCACATAGATAAATAAATAAAAATTGCTCTTCAGTAACAATTGTATACAATTACAAAATCTTAGGTAGCTTTAAATTATGAAATTTTTTTTTTTCAAATATACACCCCACAAAAATTATCGCATCACTAAAATGTTTGCAATGTATGTTTATAAAAACAGGCAGTGCTAAAAAACTGTATTTCTCCTCTAATAACAGAGAGAATAAAACAATCAAAAAAATAAAATTTTGCAAAAAAATAAGGCTAAAGTAGGCTATTAATTATAACATGCTATTATTGCTGGTACACTCCACAGGGTGTTACGAATTTTCCAACCAAAAACCTATATTATTGTAACATCCGGTATACACTATAAAATTAAATTTTATTTAAAGAATCAAAGATATTACTATTCCTGAAGAATCAACTTATCTTCCAAAAAAAGAATATCCAAATCAATCAAACGATTAAAAAAACACCAAATTTTTGAAAACTATTAGTGATGCGATAATTTTTGTGGGGTGTATAGTTGGGTTTATGGAATTTCTGATGGTATTGTCCTTCGAGAAGTATCAAATGGTTTAAAAATTTGTAGATATTTAAGAAAAGATGACATTCAGAATATTTACCCTGAAAGAATGGAAGACGAAGCACCAGTATTTACTGGTAGCAAAATATGGGAATCATAAATAGTAATAGATACAAACAGCCTTAAGAGCAAACCAAACATCTTAAAAATTTATAATTCCTTCTGTGCCTTTATTTTTAGACCCATTTTTGTGAAATTTTTAGAAAATACTAAGTAATAATAATAAAATTTAGGGTGCAGAAACCTTGAAATTTTTTGTAAACATTTACGCGCAATTTTGTATTAAATCAATGAAAATTGGCTGCTTTTTGATTTAAAAATTATCTAGTAGTTTTTAAATTAAAGGATTTCCCAGCTTTTTTCTTAAATGTCTCTGTAGAGTACACTGCCTTATCATTGCACATATTTAAAGCTCTCAATATTCTCGAGACACATAATATCGCAAATTATTTCGTGTCGCGCATATAAATACAATTTTAGATAAGAAAATCCTTAAAACATTTTTGCTTTCGTGAGAGGTCCGGTTTACTCTTAATATGGATAGAGATGATATTAAAGGTACTTACTTTTTTGGCATACTACGCATGGATATTTTTTCTTCTTATTCTTAGAACCAACTTTAGGGATGCTTTTTAGCGATTTCAATTCTGCTTGTTTACTGCTACTTGGAAGTAGGAAATAGTCTGGATAATCCATATTTTCATTTTTTAAAGTAGGTAAATCACAATGCGTAGCCAAACATTCACTTTCAATTTTAGGCTGCACATCTATATGTTCACTAATTTCTGGCTTGGTCTTGATATCACTATCGTCAGTATCGTCCGTAGCTTTTGTCGGCAAATCCGAAAATCTTTCAAGTTTATGCACTTCACATTCGATAAATTCTTGTTTAATTTCATCGATATCTGGTTCTATTTTAATGACCCTCTCATAATTATCAACGGGTTCTTGTTTGACTTCCATCTTTTTAACAATTTTAACAAAATCTCATGGCAAGGAGGAAATATTCAACGATGGAAGATAATCCTTCCTCATGGAATGGAGGACACCCAGAGAGAAGACATTAACAGAGTGACAAATCTAATACAAATTACTGGAAGCATGTTCCATGCGCGTTGACTGTGGCGACGCGCTTGGCAACGAGCACGAACTAGAGATTTACCGGCAATGCAGATTTCCTTTATTTTAAATTTAGGCGGCAGCATTAAAAAACTTGGCAATAAAAATTTGTAACTTTGTACACAAACTCGATATTTTTTGCAAAATTGCGAAAAATATCGATTTAGGTACAATGTTATAAACTCATTTACTACAAATTTATATTTTGTAAAGGTAATGTCATTAAACCATTCACGGGGCATTAAACAGAAGGTATTAAGTAAATGTAAATAAAGAACACATTTTTTATTGCACCAGTGACACAAAAAATAAAAGATAAACCATTAATAGGCGAGTTCGGTCAGTCAGGGGCTGGAGCGGGACAAATTTTAAATGACATTTAAGCGTGTTAAACTGTCACTAATCGGACTAAACCTAACACTAAAAGGGTCGTTTGGAGTTAAAAGTGTTAAAGGAGTTAAAGGAACTTGGCAGACCGAACGCAATGTAGGAAAGGCACATTGCAACCCGCTTTTCATAATTTATGTATCATTGAACATCTCATAAACGCCAGTGGATGAATGACATTTCGATTAACATAAAGCTAAAAACATTTATAATTATTATTATTATCAATCTTTTTTATTAATTTACATTTTTTAAATGTTATTGTAATACTTTTAAATTCAGTGTTACTAAATACCGATATTTTAACATTGGATAAACTTGTTTAAGGTACAACTTTACAATTTATTGTCACTTAGCCATTTAAATTTTTTTGCTTAAAATTGCTGCGTTTGAGAATCCACATCGGATGCATTTTTTACATCTCGAGCGTTTTTTTATCCACATCGGACACATCTGTCCCATTACATTTACGTATACTGCATCACGTGATCAAAGATTTTTTACATCTCAGATGCATCCGATGTGGATTCTCAAACGCAGCAAGTGTATATGCATGTCCAGATTTTAATAATGTTTCACATTTTACGTCATTTTGACCATGTACACGATTGTTTGGTACGGGCCGGTATCTATTTTTAACTATATTTAATATTTAAAAAATACCCTTCATTATTTACTTGCAATGTTTACCCCATTTAATTCTAAAATTAAACACTAGAGAAAGCTAAGTTCGGCAGTAGTGCTGCCTCTATATTTCACGCACGGTCCCTATATGACACATGATTATCACAAATGTCAACGTCAACCATAACAACCGATAGGCGAGTTCGGTCAGTCAGGGGCTGGAGCGGGACAAATTTTAGGGTGCTTTTAAATGACATTTAAGCGTGTTAAACTGTCACTAATCGGACTAAACCTAACGCTAAAAGGGTCGTTTGGAGTTAAAAGTGTTAAAGGAGTTAAAGGAACTTGGCAGACCGAACGCAATGGATGAAAAAGTTTGGTCACTTTGGTGACAGCTGGTACCAACCGCATTTCAGGAACATTGTCCCGTAAATCTACAATTTTCAGGAATTTGTCATTTACGGAACGCGATTTTTCTCTCCGAGCAATTACTACTAGAGGGAGTCTTCCCCCCTTCCCCGCGCTAAATTTTGTTAGCAACATCTACTCCCCCCGAGGGGGAAAATACCTCTTCTGTAATTGGCTTATTTAATCAGCGTTGCCAAGTTTGACAGCGCCAGAAGTGTTCTGTGAGCGCCAGTTCTGACACATGTCAATTTCTTATTTGTATTTTACGAAAAATATTATTATTTTTAACGTTGTAAGGGTTGTAAATGTATATTTAAGATTTATTATCTCTAATAATATGGTGAAAACATGCTTTATGTGTAAAAGGCCTGTTGAAAATGCTTCTTCAAGATAATATCATAAGTAAGTACAGACACAACCTAATTATCAGAGGCGGTGCATTAGGCAATCACCTTTAATTTGCAATTAAACTTTCTTATTTTCTTATCGAAAAATTAAAATAAAGAGCAAGTACACTCCAGCTAAGTTCGTCTTCATCCGTCTCATAATGATTATAGTAAAGGTTAATTACTTATTATTATTTTAATATCACATCTTTGTAAAGTTTATTGTTATTTTTTTTAGGTTTCCTTTTCTTGATATGAGAAAGAAATACATGGTTCCAAAAGATAGGAATTCAACAAGTGACCACCTGAATAACTGTTTATGCTAATGAACATTTTTATTACAGACCTCAGGGAAGGAAAATATTAAAGAAAAATGCAATTTCGACGAAAGAAGTATAATAATCAATCCTGTCACTACTTCTACACTATATTCATCTGCTACTAAAATACTAAAACAGTAAGTAAGTAGAGAAACTTAAGTTTCTTTCAAAAAGAATGTTTAAGGAAAAAGGCATAGCTATTTTTTTGTTGACACTTTTTTTTAACTAATCTAAAAGACTAATTTTGTGTATTGTTTAAATGTTCATTTTTTGTACTTAATTTGTTTTAGGTTTAAACAAAATGAACTTCTAAGATATGCATGGAATATCCCAAAAGAGCTAAGGAAGGTTTTAAAATTCTTAAGAAAAGTATTCAGAGCCAAAAACATAAAATAGTCTTCCTGTCCAAAATATAAATAGGTATAAATATTTAGATATTATGAGTGATTTTTTATTCTATAAATAGAACATAATTTGCTTCTAAATCACTACCTAATGAACTATATTATATAGTACAAAACTAAACAAGAATATAACATTATTCATGTTTTTTTTTAATTTCCTTAAAAAACGTCCCAAAAAAATGTGAATATTTATTATTGGAGTTAACATCTTTATGCTAAAACAATACTAGAACAACTTAAATAATGTGGATTTTGACTATTTTGAGTTATGCAGATCATTATGATCTAAAAAAATGTTTGTCTGGTGCTATAGTCAGGTATAAAAACATTCATTTATTTAAACACAGTTGCAATATACATTTTATTTAGTTTTTAAGTTAAAACCTATTAGGACATCCTAAAATTACTTTTTTTCGTTTGATGTGAGATTAATTATTCTACATTTGTGTTGGTGAAATAGGATATATTAAGATGTCTTACTGTTTTCTCTGATTATCTAAAAAGTTAGAACAATATACAAAGACTGTTATAACAAAAAAGAGATATACCTTTACTTAAACACACAATTAGTCAGTTCAATTGTACGATAATTTAAAGCAGAAATCCAGAAAACTTTAAAAATGTGTTTAAATGTGTTTTTACTATAACAAGGACATAATTATTAAAAAAACTTGGCACATTAACATTGACAATAGGTTTTTATAATATATATTATAAAAATCACAACGAACTACACAAAATGACATTATTAATAATTTAGCAATAAAAAAGTTAAGTACAATGATGACATTAAAAGTTGAGTTTCTCGAAATACTTTTTTTAAATTGTCTCAGTAACTACCTAGTATTTTTTTAGCACAATGATATTATACGAATGTGCATTGTGTGATATCTTATATTTTAGGAATAAAATTATATATTTTTTGCAGGTTTCTGTTAACAACGATTCCAAGAACTTTTGAAAATATTATTAAAACGGCATTTGCAAATATAATTCTCAATTAAGAGCTTTTGATCTAACATTAAATTTTTATTCTCCATAAGGTTATAGCTTCCTAAGAAGAAAGTTTAACAAGACTTACCAGACTCAAAATATCAAAATTTTACCAACCAATTGATGGTTCTACTGGTTTCCATAGGAAAATTCTCCTCGAAACTACTAAAAGAAAAGTGGCAGAGGCAACCGAAGAAGGCAAAAAAGTCTTTTGCAAAATAAAAACTAGAAATTTGTTTAAGAATCTAGTTATTGTTTGAAGTTTTACCAATGATAATTTTTGATAACGATTTAAGATTATGAAGTTCTATTATGAATTTTACTCTTTGATAACCTATGTTTAAATTTTTATTAGGACCAAAATAAATTATAATTTTCATTTCAACTACAAAAACGCTCATAATATTAAAAAGGGAAAAAACGTTAGATTAGTTATGTTCAGGAATAAACTCTTTAAACATTTATCTACCTAAAATGTGTTACTTTTAGAAGGTATGTTATTAACTTTCTATTTGTACTTGTATTAATTCATTTCATTTTATTATCTGTTGTATTTTCAAATTGATTTTGATATTAATCTTATCTATTTATATATTTTTTATACTCACATATATGTTTTTTTCATTGAAACAAACGTTTATTAGCTTATTAAATATAATGAATTCATGTTGTTTTATTATATGCTTGTATGAATGATTACTTTTATTTCCTTTTAAAAATGAATTTCGAAAATAAAGCCGAAACGGTGAGTGAAAATAAAAATTAGACGAAAGTGACGATATTTACTGGAGCTTTCATCTACACGCTCCTTTTTCTAGCCATCTACACCTGAGCCAGCAAGATTCGTCTTCCCTCCATCCTTACATTCTCCAGATTTACAGAGAAAACGCCGTCCTCTTTAACATATCCAGACCTTCTTTGACAGGGACTATACCACTACATTATCAGCTTTATTTGTTATCCCGAGCAATTTAAATGCATTCGTAATTGCTCATTCTCATCTCTTCTCTTGTAGATTCCGTACTCAGTTTTCTTATTTTTAGTTACGTTTGCACTGCTCTTTTATTTCCACAGCTTTAATTCTATAATGCTGTAACGCTACAATGGGTGCTATGATTGAACGTTTACGTTATCCGTAACGTACATGTTAGGCTCAGTTTTAACAGTAATTAGGCAAGTTCGTATGATGAAAAACGGTTTCCAACACATTACTGTTATTTTCCTTCTGTTATGTTCTAATTTAACAGTTTTCCATCATACAAACTTGCTTCGTTACTGTTAAAATTCGACCTAACATGTACGTTATGGATAACATAAACGTTCAATCATAGGACCCAATATGGATCCATTTATGTGGTTTATATTATTTAGTTATTCGTAAGTGACCAACCTATTATAATAATTAAAGATTATTGTATTACAGGCCTGAAGATGTTCCTGTAAGGCCGAAACTAGTCGCTCCTGTATTTATAATAAAATTGATTTTAAGGTTTTATTCTTCAATTGAAAAAATTAGACCTTTACAGTGATTTTGTTTCTTTTCCTGCATTAGACACACATAAGACGGTATTCATTTTAAAAATAGTAAAATTAGCAAAATTTTTAGTTTTTTTTTGCAATTAAAACGTTTGGACAATGTGTGTTTTTATAGATAAATGATACGCCACTGAACAAGAAGGATGTTTACCTTCCCCCTTATGCCCGCTTCCTCACTTCCTCTACAGATGTTGCTAACACAACATTCGCCTACAAACTCGTTTCCACGCTCCCTCTATTAGTAATTGCTCGGAGATTTTTCTAACCAGGTTAACCAGGGTGATATACGGAACACACGGCAAGATTCTGCATCTGGCATCTGACAAGTGACAGTGACAAGATTATGGCTAAGTTCGGTTTGGCGTTCGCTGGGGTGCGTTCAGAAATGGAGAGCGTCAAATTTTTAATCGTCCAGACAAAATTTGCCGGAACGTTTATTTTTGTCCGATAAATATGAACGGTAAGTGCAAAGTATTGTCAAATCAAGTTTTTGGTTGTCTTTTCTGTTATCTGAGATTGTAAGGAATTATCAAAAATTAGTAAGTATGTAACACCATTGACGTCCACATACGACTTTTTTATGTAAAAATTCAATTCATTACCTTTAATCCTGTGTCATAAAATTTTATCGTTTTCTATAATGAAATTACCATTGTTTCCGACAACTAGACGATCATTGATGGAATTAATTCTCTCACTCATACTCGTATTTAAA